>PVIW01006566.1:0-85112 GCA_004026585.1 Noctilio leporinus
CCCCCCACACCTGTGCCTTCCCTCCCCCACCATCTTATCAGACTCCCACTACCTGATCCTGGTTCCTCCTTATTCCAGTTCCTTCCTTCATTTGACAGACGTCTATCCGGTCCCCCCAATAAGCCAGGCTTGATTCTGGGGACACTGGACAAGACAATAGGCCCCTGCTGGCGAGGACTCACATTGCGAGTTGGCTGGGGGATGCACAGAAATGACTGATCCACTGGTTGTTCTGGGGAGTACAGGTCGGGGGGAAGGTGGCCCAGGGCGGCGGCCCGGGCTGGGGCAGGTGACGCCCAGGTCCCAGCACGCAGCCTGGAGCCGGGGCGGCCGTTGCAGCTTTGTGCTTCGGGGTCTTCATCAGCCGCCCCCTCTTTCAGGGTCCTCACACTCTGGGAACACGCACATCCCCCCCAGGCCTTCATTTCTGGACCTCGGGGACAGACCCCCTGTGATTGGCCTAGAACTTGGGTGAAAACGTCAGGAAGTTGGTGGCGTTCCCTGGTGTGGCCCAGGGGCACTGACTGCCGTGCCAGGAAGGACACCACCTTGGGCCCGTCCCCTTCCCACCCTCTGCTGTCCCCGCAGGCCGCCAGCTCCCTGGAGCCGAGAGGGCGGTAGCTGTGGCCGCGGAGGAGACGGACATCGATGCTGCGGAGGTCCCCCTGCCTGGGGCCGATAGCCTGGAGTTCAGCCGCGGGGTGACCGACCTGGACGCCGTGGGGAAGGACGGCAGCTCCCACCCAGACGCCCAGGTAGGCAGGGCAGCCGCTGGACACTGGCGCTCGGACGTCACGACAGGTGATGGAGGCCCCGGGGCTCCTGACGGCAGAGTAGGGCCTACACGAGCCCCCTGAGGGCAAATAGCCCCAAGGTGAATTGTGACCCGCGTCCCGACCCTGGGCTCAGGGGCGGCCTCCCACGTCAGAGGTGCAGGCTCACCTGCTCTGCAGGGCCCGCCGTCCCGGCCCCTGGAGCAGCAGAGCTGCCGCCGTGGGGGCCTTGCTCCAGCGTGTCTGCAGTTCTGGCAGCAGAGTCGGAAGCAGGGCCCACGGCCGACGCAGGCAGCGTCTTGGTGGGGCCCCCGGCCAGGAGGCTCTCTCCACACCCCGTCAGCTCCAGCGCCCAGGCTTCCTTCCCTGGTGGCCGCAGCGGCCTCACCCCGTGACCCTCTCCCCCAGAGGCCGACCCCAGAGATGAGCCTGGAGGACGCAGCCAAGGGTGGGGTGTGGTTAGGGGGGGCGCTGCCTCCGCCTGTTCCCACAGCCCACGCAGCGGTGGTGGGAGCTGCGTGTGTCCCCTCCGTGTCCAGAGTGGAGGGAACTCGGCCACGTGGCCCCATCAGAGATGGGAGGCGAGAGGAATGTGTCCATGCCTGGGTCCCCTCACCATGACCAGGCGCCGAGGTGTCCCAACAGGGCTTCCCGACTGTGGTCCCGGGCGTCATACTTCCTCCGGACACACGCCCCAGCCCTTGGTCAGAGGCCAGACGGTTCACACGGACCCGCGTAGGCGCCACCGTGGGCCAGAGCAAGCGAGGTCCCCACGCCGCTCCACCCAGGGTCATGCCGGGCTTCTCCGCCCCTGCAGGTGCCGCCCCCGGAGCCGGCGACCACAGCCTCGCCCAGGATGCTGCTGCCCCCGTCCTCCGCGCAGGGCCCGGGGGCCAGGACGCCGCTGTCCTCGCGTCACCAGCTGCAGCTCCTGCAGCAGCTTCTCCAGCAGCAGCAGCAGCAGACGCAAGTGGCCGTGGCCCAGGTCCTGCTCAGCCTCCTCCCCACCGCCAGGCTCCATGCCCACGGGCTCGACGCGACCCCCCACGAGGGCCCAGGGCAGGTTTAACGTCAGGGGCCTAGGATGGCTCACGCTGGGGCCCTCGCTTGTTGGGGCTGGGGCAGGGGAGGGGCGACGGGGCGCGGGCCGAGGGCTCCCGTGCATCCCCGCGGAGCTGGGCTTGGCTGACGTGGCTGGGTGCACCGGGAGGGCTCCCCTCTGCCTCCTCCCTGCGGGGGTGGGGGGGGTGGCTGTGCAGTTGGCCGCTGTGTGTGAGACCCGCCTCCAAGGGGCTTAGGGACCATGCCGGACCCCCATGCAGAGACCGGGTCCCTGTGCCCAGCTGCTCGCACGCAGGTTCCCTACCTCCAGCAGCGAGTGGTCCAGGGGCTTCAGGTGGGGTTGGACCCCCAGCAGGCCCGGGGGTTCGTGGGGGGCACATGGCTCCCAGGAGCTCTGCCGTGGTGCCTGGGCCCCTGCAGGAAGCGGGCTGAGGTCTCAGGAGCAGTTGCTTGAGCCCAAGGCTGGGTGGGCAGCTGCTGGTTTGCAGAGGAGGGTGAGCAGGTGCCCGCCCTCTGGCCCCTTCTGTCAGGAAGGCCCCATGTCCACATTGTCCTGAGTGGCAGGGGCGGTGGGGACACCATCACTTGTCCCTTTAGGTCTGAGTGTGACAGTCGGGAGGGTGGCCCCTCGCTGACCCAGGCCTGACGCACGGGCCACAGGCCGGCCTTTGGGAGCTGGGTTTCGAGGGCACGGCCCCCATGGGTGCAGCTCCCAAGCGCTTGGAGCCCTTTGCAAGTTCCAACCGGGAAAGAAAGGGCCGTGCGGAGGGCCGGGGCCTGCAGGGGCTCCGGAGGGCAGTGCGGAGGGGAGTGCCACCCTCACCCCTGGGAAGACGGAATTTGTCCGGGTGTGCAGTCCCGGCTGAACACTCATGGGGGACTGTTTCCAACGTCCCGTCCACAGGGCAGCGAGGTGCCGTTGCTCAGAGCGCAGAGCCCGGGACCTGGGACCCCCGAGGTCGCTCTCCTCTGAGCCCGGGAGCCGGGGGAGGGGAGGGCCTGGTGCTGGCCGTCCCCTCCGGAGCCCCCGCCCTGCCGGGGACCGGAGTCTGTGGCCTGGGGGCTGCAGGCTGACTCTGAGTCAGTGACGGCACTGAAAGGTGGCCCCATGTCGTGAGGTGGCTTCGGGGGGAGGTGGACTTCCAGTCTTCATCCAGGTCAGACAGGACCGAGAGGCCAGGCAGCTTCTTGATACGGGCTCAGCCCCCTCCAGCCACCACGGTGGTGTCCTTTGCTGCACGGAAGGCAGCAGAGGTGTCCTCGTCCCTGTCAGCTAGCGTGCCCCTCTGTCCCCTTTCTCCCACCTGGACAGCTCCACCCCAGGGTGTGTCCAGAAGCCACATCTTCGAGTAAAATCTATTACGTAACCTGTGGGTGGGTTGACAGGTGGTCTCGAGGTCGTCCACACATTCGAAGCAGGGGAACCTGGCAGGCGTGGGGTCGCACCAGGCAGCCCACCCTCACTCTGCAAGGTCCCTTTCCACGGAATTCCAGTGGTCCCAGTGCCACACTCTTCTCTGGGGGCTCCTGGGAAGAGCTGGGGATAGAGCTGGTTCCTGGCAGATATGCACCCTGGGGTCATTTGTTGTGTCCCTCCCCACCTCACTTATCCTCAGGGCCCGTCCAGCTCTGCCCTTGTCACTGGCCTTAGACCGCCCCAGGGGTTCTGACTCAGTCTCGGACCTCAGCCTCTCCCTCAGTGGGTTCAGAGGGCTACCCTGGCCAGCACAGTACTCGGGCAGAGGTGGTGTCCACCTGGCCACCTCCGAGTGTCTGCAGGGGATACTGAGCCCTCTGCCCGCCTTCCCCACCCAGCATGAGGCTCGCCTGGCTGCCCACACTCCTGCTTTTTGGTGCACAAGACAGTCAAGGCTGCGAACAAGGGTGTGGGCGCCCGCATGGCGCTGGGCTGGGCCCACACGGCTGCAGGCCGCTCTGGGCCCCGGCTGGCTGGCTGCAGTGGGGTCAGCTGCCTCCCGTCCTGGCTGCAGCCCCTGGCCGAGCTAGAGAGGAGAGCATGCGTGCTGCTCCGTGTTGCTGTCTAGCCTGCCCCACGCCCTGCACCTGGCCCGAACCGGGAGGCAGTTCCTGGAGCTGCGCAGCCCCTGTCAAAGAAACGTGCTGGAAGCACTTCACACCCGCCCCGGCCCTGCGCCCGGCGTCTGTCCCCACGCTGCCCCCGATCCCAGCGCCCGTGCCTGGCCCCTGCCCCGTGCATGCTGACGCGCTCACCTCCCTCCGTGTGTCTGGGGCGGGGCCGACTGCCATGGCCATGTGCCCATCTGTGCCCCCTGACATCAGCCTGGCCCTGCCCCCACTTCCGACGGAGGAGCTGGAGTCCAGGCAAGTAGGCCAGAGTGAGTGGGCAGTGGTCTGGGGCGCTGGACGGGCTGAGGGTGGGAGCCAGACTGCAGGAGCAGCCCGGACAGGTGCCGGATACAGCCGGGCCGCACCCCGGGCATGGCCGCCTCAGCAGCCTGTGACCGGAATAGTTGTCCTCAGAGGCCACGTGGCTCTGGGCAGGAGAAGCTAGTGCTGTGAGAGGGGTCAGCAGTGGAGAGGAAGGTGTGTTGGATACAACAGAACACCCACCTGTGGGGAGAGTGGGGCTGGGGGCCACTCTCCTCAGGGCTTCAGGCCCATGTGGCCGGTTAGGGCCACAGCCACGGCTGGAATTGGCCCGCGTGCAATGGGCAGGGGCAGAGGCTCGTCACGGTGGGTCCCGGGGCAGGGCAGCCTGTGCCTCCGTGTCCCCAGGGCTTGGGAACAGCTGGGCTGCTGCTGCTGGTGTCTGAGGAGCCACAGTGCTCCACGTACCTGTGCGAGTGTCCCCCGAGGGAACCTGGCCACCTGCAGGAGAAGCTGCTGGTTCTCCTCGCCTGGGTCCTGGCCACTCCGTCTACCTGGACCGGGGGGTCAGGCCCGGGGCTGGGAGAGGAGAAAGGGAGGCCCAGGGACAAGTGTCCCCTGCGGGTGCAGAGGGAGACACGTGGTCCAGCCGGCTCTCCAGTGGCTGCGATGTGGGTGCGGGGATGGGGGGGAGCCCGTGGGTGCAGGTGGCCGTGTGCAGGGCGGCTCTGTTCACGTGCACCGAAAGTAGAGTTCCTCATCCCTGCCCAACACTTGTTTTGTTTCGGGGAGACTTGGGGCTGCTCAGCAGATCCTGTTTGGTGACGCTCCCATCACAGGAAGTTACCTGCAGGTGGAAGGTCCCGCCTCCTCGCCCCTCCGCTGGGTCAGATCTCGGGGCCTGCAGGGCACCTGTCCTGTCCCTCAGCCCGGCAGCTCTGGGGACTCTCAGGTGTGGTGTCTCCAGGCCTTAGCAGCCCCGCTCTGCTGGGTCTCCCTCCGTTTACCCGGGTGGCAGCGGAGGCCTTCACCCAGGGGACAGCAGGTGCTTCAGAGCCCATCGGCCTCTTCCCCTCCCTCCAGGACGGATAGGCGCCAGGTGGGAGACCCGACAGGAAACGGCCACTAGTGTCCGTGGCGCTGCTCAGGAATGGCAAGGTCAGGTCTCAGGTCAGGCAGGAGGGACTCTGGTGCTGCGTGTGGCTGGCACGGCGCTGCTGGGGAGGGGAGTGGCCGCCACCTTGTCCGCTGGAGGGACAGCACCTTCAGCAGCAGGTCGCTTTGCAGATACCCGCAGCCCTTGCCGGGGCCGGAGGACCAGCCAGCCCTTCCCACTGCCCATCCCGCTGCCCGGTCGCCCGGCTCCGGCCTTGATCCACACGTTGATTTCGGCCCAAGAAAACCCCTTTCCATGGGCTGCCTTGGTCAGGCCACCAAGTTCGTAAGGGGCCTTTCTTCAGGGACCCCTGGAGCCTTCCGAAGACCCCCCAATGCTTTCTGGGCACAAGGCCACCTGTGCGAACATTGCTGCATGTCTTCAGGCCACGGCCCGCCCACGTGTCCACCAAACCCACCACGCCGGGGGCAGGCAGTCCCGGCGCCTTGGAAACACTGAGCGGCGGCCGCCAGGGCGGGCAGGCCCCGCAGGCGCGAGGGCCCCGCGCAGCAGGGCCGACAGGGCGGCCGCCTTCTCCGGCTGGAGGCAGCGAAGGGCGGGGGGCGGGTGTGAGTGCCCCAGGCCGGACACCGCGGGCCAGGTCGTTGGAACCGCCCGGGTGACAAGCACAGCGGCCGCTGCCTGGGGTTGGACGGGGAGGCCACCGTGGGGCTCGATGAGCACGGGACCGTGTCGGCGCTCACGCTCCGCCTTCTCTCCGCCCCTCCTTCTGTCCCCTCTCCTCTGGGTCCCACTTCTCTGCAGGTTCACCTGCTGAAGGATCAGCTGGCAGCAGAGGCGGCGGCTCGGCTGGAGGCGCAGGCCCGGGTGCACCAGCTCCTGCTGCAGAACAAGGACGCGCTGCAGCACGTGTCGCTGCTGGTCAGGCAGGTGCAGGAGCTGGAGCTGAAGCTGTGCGGCCAGAACGCAAGTAAGCCAGGCCCCGCCCCCGCGTGCAAGCCCCGCCCACCAGTGCCCGCCCCCGTAGACCGCCGGGCCCCGCCCCGTGTGCAAGCCCCGCCCATAGCCCGCCGGGACCCGCCCCGTGTGCAAGCCCCGCCCACCAGTGCTCCGCCCCGTAGCCCGCCGGGCCCCGCCCGCCCCTCCTGCCCGGTGCCCTGCGCTCCAGCGCGGACACCTAAGCCGCAGGTCCGTAGGCTGGTGCCTCTTCGACCTCGAAGGCCACTGTCGCATCCCGCCTCCCGGCTGAGGCTCAGCCTCGCCAGCCCCGCGGCGGCCCTGTCTTCCGGCACCTGCTCCTGCGGGTCGCTCCCAGGCGTGCGCCGGGGCTGCTCTGCGGCCGGAGCGGGCGGGGCCGGTGGGTCCCCTCGACGCGGAAGGCCCGGCAGTCAGACGCGGGCCGCTGGCGGTTCAGCGTCCAGCTCCGCCCGCGCCCAGCGACCCCCGCCCCCCACCTAGCGGCTCCCAGGCCCCCTGGCCCCTGCCGGGCGGGGACTGCGACCCTGACGCCCACCCTGTACGGCCCGGTGCCGTTCCACAGGCCAGGCGGCTGGCCCAGGCGGTGCAGAGCGGAGACCAAACCCGGGTGTCGGTGCAACTTCCCGGGGGGCGCCAGCAATCCCCCAGTGACCTAGGGCGCGCCGCCTCCTGGAAGCCTCTCTGGATGTCATTTTTGTCCCCTGAGCCCCTCCCCCCAGCACCCACGATGATGAATGCTGACCCCAAGGTCACTGCAAAGGTCACTGTGTGGCCCCGATAGCCCTCCACCCTCCAGGGCGGTCCTGTCCCTACCCGGACCACCTCCCCAGAGCCCCTGCTGCCCGGTGTCGCCGTCGGGGCGGGGTGGGGCCTGGGACCTAGGACCCGCGCTGCGGTCCGGCCGGGGAGGGTGGGGAGGGACCCGGGTGGGCCCCCACCGGGTGCTGACCCTCCTCCTCTGCGCCCGCAGTGGGATCCCAGGACAGCCTGCTGGAGATCACCTTCCGCCCCGGAGCCCTGCCCGTGCTCTGCGACCCCACGACGCCCAGGCCGGAGGACCTGCCCTCGCCGCCCCTCGGGGGGGGCCTGGCCGACCTGGCCCCGCCGGGGGGCAGCCCCTTAGGTAGGCGCGACTGCTTGGTGAAGCTGGAGTGCTTCCGCTTCCCCGCCGGGGCGCGGGGCCCGCCGCTGGGCGGCCTGGAGCTGCTCACGTTCCGGGAGTCAGGCATCGCGTCCGAGTGCGGCTCCAGCGCCGACGACAGCGAGGAGGAGCCGCCGCGCGCGCCGCACCTGCCGCCGCGCCAGGCGCTGGGCGACAGCCTGGAGGGCGAGGTCGCCGTGTAGGGGCCCAGCGGCGGGGCTGCGGCCCTACTGGGCGCTGCTGGCAGTTCCGGCTGCGGAGAAGGTTGGGATTTCGCTTCCGAGCGCGGAGTGCAAGACGCTGGGGACGGCGAGGGGCCACTCCTGCCTCTGGCGGACCGTGGAGGGTCCCAAGGACCAGCGGCTCCTGTGTCTGACGCCGGCAGCCCCTGCCCCGCCCCTGCGCGGCCAGACTGGAAGGGGGTCGCGCACCCTCGCAGGTGCCTTGGGTCCGGGTAGGGGACACAGCGAGGAGCCTCCCTGCAGGGATGGCAGGCCGCACCCGGTCCTCACAGGCGGACGGCCCCCACGTGAGCGTGGCTGTGGGTTCACACCGGCGGTGTGTTCTGCGCGCAGTGTGCGTGGGCTGCACGGGAGGTGGCGCCTGGCGGGGGTCGGGCCTGCTGCCACGGTCACCGAGTCTGACTCTTGTCCTGCCCGCGTCCCCGGGCAGCTCAGTGTCCACGTGCGGGCGGAGGCTGTCCTGTTGGTCGGTTCTCACTGTGAAGCCAGCACAGCTGGCCGCGGGCACTGCCACGGCCACAGTGTAGCATCACTGCCACTCGGTCAGGGGCCACAGCCATGTCCCCCGATGCGTCCTGTGGGCTGTGCTGGCAGCACATGTGCAGTCCTGTCACCTGAGCCTCGCCGCTGGACATCGTGGGCGGCCAGGCAGGGAGGACAGGTTGAGTGTGTGGTGCTCCCAGGAGCTGAGGGTCAGCCAGCGAGGTGGGGTTTCCCCAGACGGGGGTCCTCGGCCCGCAGGTCCTTACCCAGCTGGGCAGTCTCGGCGAGAGGAGAGCACGTGGCTGTGTGTTCGCCCGCGCGGTGCATGGGTGTCAGGGATAGGAGAGCGTGTGTGCGTGTGTATGTGCTGCGGACATGCGTGTGTGGGACGGGGGTGCATGTCAGCTTGTGAGAGGGGCAGACAGGAAGGAAGGGGGCGGGGGTCTCGGCGCGAGGGCTGTTGGCAGGGGTGTGTTTTTCCCTCAGAGAGGCTGGTTCTGTTGGTTTTGCTTCCTGACCGGCTGTGGGCCGTGGCGGCGGCCACGCGAGATTGGGGAAGGAGCTAGGACCTGAGGCCCAGGAACCCGAGGGGGGCTGTCAGCACGCAGGTGTGGCCCATGGGGCAGGCCCACGCGGGGCTCCTTGGGGCGTCCCCTTCGGCCACCAGCATGGTTTGGGGAGTAGAAGGTGCGGGTCTGGGGCCGGTGGGCGGAGGGTGACTGGGAAAGGCTGGCGGAGGTTTTGCAGCGAGGTGCTCACGGGCTGGTGAGGGGTGGAGGTGGCAGCGGAGAAGAGGTGACAGCTTTGGGGACACTGCTCCCTGAGCCCCTGGCTCGACCCATCAACCCCTTGCCTCGGAGTGTCCCTTGGGCTTCCAGACACCTGCCAGACCCCGGCCGCCCCGGGGCATCCAGACCAGCCCAGGCTGGGACTTGGGACAGATCGGGGGACCTGGCCACCTGTCATCCTCCCACCTTGCTTCTCGCTCTGCTAACTGACCCCCGACCCCGCTTGTCACCCTCCTGCTCTGCCCCTGGTGGAGGACGGACGTGTGGACGCCGGCGCCGGCCCACCGCAGATGGACAGATGGACAGCGCCTCCCTCCCCCTCCGCTGCTCCCGGGCGGGTCTGCGCCCCAGGTCCCCGCTCGGCCTGGCTCTCTACTGTGGGACCCGCTCTCTGGGAAAAGCTTCTGTCCTGAAAGTGCACTTACCCTGATGCTGTCACTTGCTGGTGGCTTTTGCTAATAAACCTTCCTTATTTCTAAAGCTCTCCTGCTGTCTCCTCTGTGCTTCACCTGACCCTTCTCCTCACTGCCACCCGCCCCCGAGCCCGAGGCCCAGCCCTGGGATGCGCCCTCCGGGCACTCAGAGGCTGGGGGTCCCCGGAGCAGCCAGGAGCTCGTGGGGACAGAGGGTCCTGGATGTGGGGCTGGGTCGCTAGGTGACAGGTAGCGGGAGGGGCGGAGGCAGGGACGGGACAGGGACCAGCAGGCGGTGCAGGGACTCCGACTTGATGGAGCTGTGGCCACCACTTTATTGGCCTCTCTGGGGACGTGGGGTTCGGTCCCTGCTGACCTGGCCCAGGGGCTACTTGTGGGTCTGGCCGCCGCCGGACGAGGAGGAGGATGAGGACAGCCGGTCGGCGGGCTGGGCGCGCAGGGCCTTGAGCTTGCGGTAGAAGACGCGGCAGCTGAAACCCTCCCTGAAGCCGCTGCTGACGTGGCTCCTGAGGGCGCCCAGGGTGGGGTACATGCGGCAGCAGGCCACGCACTTGAAGCCGCTCTGCTGGGCCGGCAGCCACCTGCAGGCGCTCAGGAGGTCCTGGGACGTGATGTGGTCCGCGGAGTCCGCACCCGGCCGGGGCTTCCTGGCGGCCTCCCGCAGGCAGGCGTGGTCCGGGGAGGAGGAGGAGGAGCCCGCGCTGTCAGCCGGGCCCCCGGGAAGGCAGCCGTCCCCCCGGTCCCTGTCCTGGGGCAGCTCCGTGAGGCCCTGAGCCCCTGGGAAGCTCTCCTTGTCCACGCACACAAAGTAGCTGTACGGCGAGAACCAGGGCCGGTAGATGGTACAGCTCCGCCTAGGCCGCACCCCACTGTCCTGGGGGTCCCCCAACACGCAGTCTGCAGGGAAAGGGCTCGTCTAAGGAGGAGCCTGGGCAGGGCAGGGCCCGGATCACCGCCACCTGCCTGCGAACGGGAGCCGCTAGGGCCCTTCCCGCAAGCCTCCCCCGTCTCGCTGGTAGCAGCAGCGTGGTCCCTGGTAGAGACCCCCACCCGCCCCACAGTCACTGTGCCCTGGTGTCTCTCAGGTGCCCCTCTGAGGACAGACACAGGTGGGGACAGCGAGCAGCCAGACTTCGGGCCTCCGACGGCCCCTTTCCCCCCTGGGGACGTGGCCACTGTCCTTCCCCACTGTCCCCACCACCAGGCTGGTCTTCACCAGCTGGGAGTCAGGGGAGGAGAACGGGAGGCTGGCGCAGCCATGCTCTCCGTCCGGGGTCTCACCTGGCGACAGCACCACCCCGTGCCGCAGAGCGCCGCTCCCGTGCGGGGGTGACGGGGCCTGCACGAGGCTGGGTGCCTCCGGGGGGAACTCGGTCTTGGGGATTTCTGTGGGCAGAGGGGACGCTCTGGGCGGCTGAGCCAGGGTGGGAGCCTGCAGGCTCCACCTTGCAGCTGCGGCGCAAAGCTGAGGGCCCGGTCATGGGCCGTGCGCCTGTGACGCGGCCCCTTTGAGGACAAGGAGTCGGTTTTCCTGCTGGAAGAGTCTCCACCCGCAGCAGAGCGTGGCCGGGGGCCCTGGCGGCCCGGGACACCCAGGTGGTCACTCATGGGCGGGTAGAGCTGCCTCTGGCCCAGGCAGCGGCCTGCTTAGCTCGCGTGCAGACACGGCCGTGCCCCGTGCTGGGGCCGCAGGGGCCGGGGTCCCTCATGTGGCATCGCTGGGTCATGTGATAAAAGGCTTCACCGACCCCCATCCTTGCGGCCCTACTGGCCCCAGAGTTTACCTGGCAGGCTAGCGGCACGTGGGGACATGAGGGCAGCAGACGGGAGCCCGGAGATGCTGAGCAGCGGGAAGCTTTCCATGTTCTCGCTGACGTCACCGGCGTCCCACACCTGTGCCGGGCGGGGCCCGCGTCGTCCCGACAGTGGCCGTTCCGGGCGCTGACGTCACAAAGAGGCTCTGGGATTCCAGCCATCGGCCGACCACAGCGGCGGGGCGCTGCCCCCACCCCCGACTCCGGGAACCCCCGCCCGCCTGCCATCCCCCTCGCTGTCCTGGCTGCCGCGGGCAAGGCCCCTGCCACTTGCCTTAGTCTGTTTTCTTCTCGGTTTGGAGTGTAGTTTTCACATGTGTTTTGGACATTATTCCGAACACGAAAAAGTGGCAAAAGTAACGTTGGTACAAAGGACACGCCTAGGTCCTGTGTCCCGATGTTTCCAGCTGGGACCACGTCCCCCCTGTTCTCACCCAGGACCTCTCTCCACCGCCTGGGTGCCGGTGTGGCTGTTCCTGGGCGGTTGACCGTCTGTAGCTGCCAGAGTCCCTTCGGCGCCTCCACAGGTCCCTGTGTTTCCCGGGCGTGGGGACCAGAGGCTGTCGAAGGGGCTGGTGCTGTCTGCCTGCAGCCAGTGACCGGCTCCCCGATGGGTGTGCATTGCGAGTGGCCTGCGGGAGTGGCACGCCCGCGGTCCGTGCTCCGTGCGGCTCCCGGATGCTGGGGCGGCCTGGCCCGCGGGCGTGCGGAGGAGGCGTGAGGTCACGGCGCCCCTGATCATAAGCCAGGCGCCCTGTGTGCGGTCAGGATGGGGTGAGCTCAGCTTGTTCCAGGCCTCACCCTCGGGACACGCTTGTCCGTGCAGGGCGTGTGGGGTGCGTGACCCTGGGGGGTGTGACCGCGCGTCCGCGGGACAGTGAGCCTGGAGGAGCCGGGCCCGGGTGGGGGTGGATGCCCACCTGGGCTGTGGCGCTGGGGGGGGAGCTGAGCGTCCGACTTGTGGCCCCTCCGTCCGCCCGGGCTCCCCGCCGCGTCCGTCCAGGCAGCCGACACGGGTCTGGAATCGGGTGGTGGCCGTGGAGCCATCGGACGCGGCCCCGCGCGGTGTCCCTGCGACGTTGGGGGGACCTGGCCGCCCAGGGTCCGGGGGGCGAGGCGTGGCCCCTGCCCCCGCGGGGTGGCCTCCGTGCGCAGCTACATAAACTGTCTCTCGCTTGCCTCCCGCCGCTGCCCGAGCCCCTGCCCACAGGTAAGACGCATCTTGCTCATGGGTGACCGTGCATGTGGGGTGCTGGGAGAGCCGCGGGGTCCCCTCTGCCCACTGTTTTCTGAACCCGGAGCCTCCGGTGCTGAGGAAGCGGGGACAGCCTGCGGGTCTTGACTGCCGGCTGCGGGGAAGGGGCTCACTGCGCCCTGGGGTGGGGGTGGAGCCCACGCGGGGGGGGGGGGGGGGGGGGGGGGGGGGGGGGGGGGGGGGGAAGGGCGGCTTCTCTCGGCCTGACCCCGGGCCCATGGGGCAGCCCCAGGCGGGGAGCGGGGTGAGTACGGGGTGGCTTTTGTGACGAGAAGGCGGCTGGGAAACAGCGTCTCCCCAAGGCCAGCCCTTCGCGCGGTTGGTTTTCAAGTATCGACGGAACGTTCAGTTCAGTTCAGCCCACTCAGCCCCCGGCTGCTGTCGGGGTCCCAGGGCAGGTGCTTCCGAAAGTAAGGCCCCGAATGGAGCCGCACCCCAGGGACGCCCTGTCGGGTCCCCGCCTGCCCTGCAGTCCTGCTTTACCTGCCCAGGGCCCAGGCGGTTTCAGAGACCAAGCCTGGGGGGCCATCCCAGGGGGAGGCCCCATGGCCGCCACAGGCGTCTCCCGCCGCCCTAGACCCTTCCAGGTCGGCTCCCTGGGTCCCGGCTCTGACGTGGCCCCACTCTGAGCCTCCCTGGGCCCAGGACACAGCGGCCCGGGGCAGAGCGGCTTCACGTGCAAAGCGGGAGCCCCCAACCTCAGCTGCGGGGGAGGCTGTTGGCGAGGAAGCCGCTGGGCCTCCCCACCCAGACAGTCCCCCAGGGACGCTGGTCAGGGCGGAAGCCTCAGGCCACTTCCAGGACCCCGGGGGTCCGGCTGCCGGAGGCCTGAGCAGGAGCCTGGGGGTGGGGTGGGGGGTGCAGGCAGGGCCGCCTGGTGTGGAGCTCCCTGAGCTCCAGCTGCTCCAGCAGCAACCTCGAGCTACAGGCTTGGCCTCACCATTCTCTTCTGCAAAATGGATTCAGAATTCAACGCAAGCTATTTATTGAGCACCTACTGTGTGCCAGGCACAGAGATGAGTGAGACGCGGCCCCTGCCTGGCAAATGTTTACAGCCCTGGCCATCTGGGGAGTTGTTCCAGCCGGCAGATGTAGCCGGCACTTGGGGGGCATAGGCGGTGCAGTGGGCAGGGGACCCCTGAGCTGGAACGCAGACCCGGAGTTCCCCGCGGAAATTGGCCCTGTGGCCTCGGGCGGGTGGTTCATGCCTCTGGGCCGGCTGGACCACAGGCCTGTGAGGGTTCAGGGGGCTGGTGCTTGTCCGGCCCAGCCCCACACGCCACCCCAGGGTGGCAGCTGCCCCGTTGATGTCCCTGGGCCACGCCGCCCGCAGGCTTTTCCTGGGGGAGGTGCCCACACAGGCCTGACCCTGCACTGGGCCTGGGACACGCAGGTCCCTCGAGCTCACAGCTACGCCACAATGTCCCGTGTCATTGCTCCATCCTCCGAGGGGGACCCTGCGGGAGGGGGACGGCTGTGCGTTGAGGAGGCAAGTTGGGGGGTAGCTTGGGCAGGTCTCCCCGGACAGGAAGGTGCAAGGTGTCTTTCCGGCTCTGTTCCTGGACGTTCCCAAGTCCTTGCGCAGCTGCCAGCCCTGGTCGCGCCCCGACCGTGTCCACAGCCTCTCCGCTCACGCCCGTCTCTCTGTGTTCCCAGTGGACCACGGCATGTTTGAGAATGTGAACGCGTCCCTCACCCCGAAGCTGCAGTCCAGCCGCTCCGTGCCCCACCTGTCCCGGCCGCTGGCCCCTTCGGCTGCGGCCCCGGGGTCCGTGGAGCCCGGAGGGCCGGGCCTCTGGGGGGGCAGCAGCCAGCACCTCAGGAACCTGGGAAGAGCCATGGGGGCCAAAGTGAACGACTTGCTGCGGAGGCGGGAGCCCTGGGGCCTGGGCAGCGTGGGCGCCACGGAGGTCAACCGGACGGCGGGGGCCCAGCTGGCGGGCGTGTCCGACGGGGAGGAGGACAGGTGAGCGCCCCTCTGTCCCCCGAAGCGCCCCTCCGACCCCGAGGGAGGATGGCCCCAGCCCAGAGCCGCTGCATCCCTGCTGCCCAGCCCCTGGCCACTGGAGCAAGGCCGGGGCAAGGCCGGGGTGCAGGGAGCGGCTGCGGGGTGAGCCCGCGGCGGGCCGGCGGCCACCGGCAAAGACGCGCGTCCCTGTCACCTCGCAGGTCGGCCCTGACAGGAGCGTTCCCGAGGCTGGAGCCTCCACCTCCCACAACCCGGAAGCGAGCCCCCCGGGCCCTGAAGACCACGCAGGACATGCTCATCTCCTCGCAGCCCGTGCTGAGCAGCCTGGAGTACGGGCCGGAGCCGTCCCTGGGGCAGCCCCCCGACTCCCCGCCCCCTGCCCCACCCGGACCCCAGGACACCTCTCAGCCGGAGACCACTGTGGAAGTGGCCCTGCCCAACGGCACGACCCTGTCGGTGCCCGACCTGATCCACCAGGACGCCCAGGACGAGGCCCCTGAGTGCACGAGGGCCTCACCCCCAGGCCCCCTGGAGAGCAACGGCCTGCAGCTCAACCTGAGCCCCATCGGCCTGGCGGAGCCACCGCAGGCCAGCAGCCCCCCACCCGGGGCCCGGACCTGCAGCCTGGACAGTGAGGGGCCGCACCCCGACCTGCTGTCCTTTGAGTAGATCCCTGTGCGTCCCTCTGAGCCTCCCCTGCGCCCGCCTCCGCCCGCCTGCCCTGCTGAGGCCCAGCAGAGGCCCCAGGCTGGTGCAGGGCCAGCACCCTGTCGTCCTAGGAAAAGGGCAGAGGCCTGGGCCACCCCGACCTCATTTCCTGGGGGCTCCCCTGCTTTTGGCCCATGCAGGGCTCGGGGGTGGTCTCCCTGTCTGTTCCGTATCCTCTTCCTGCGGCAGAGTCAGGGGTCCACTGGGTCAGGAATGACAGGGTTGGCTTGATGAGGGCCCAGACCCAGAGAGCTGACGCTGACCGCAGCCCAGCCGGGTCACCCCTGGCCCCAGGATGGAGCCGGCTGCTGGCTGCCACCCCGCCTTTGCCTCTGTGGGTGAGCTTGGCGGCCCTGAGACTCTGAGGCAGCGTGTGGGTCCGGTTCCCACGGGGGCCCCCACAGGGACCCCAGGAAAGCCGTCACCAGCTCCCCTGTGGCTCCCACAGGGTGGTGAGGAAGCAACACCCATGCCGATCTTGTTTGGGGGAGCCCAGGAGCTTGGCGTGTGAGGTGCTGGTCCCCAGAGAGGCCATAGCAGACGGGATGCAGGGCCACGGCTGTTTCCTGGCCCCACCGCCACTGCAGGGACGGGTTCTAGGGCTCTAGTATGGGGCGTGGCGGCCGGGACACATGGGTCACGGTGGGTCAAGCTGAGTTTGGCTTAATGGCACGTGTCTGCTCTGTTGCTGAGAACACCCCCTGCTCTGGGTCTCCCTGGGGCTTCCGCCCACCTGTCCTGGGGCCGCAAGGTCCCTCAAGTCTGCCTGGTGGGAGAGGTGCAGGGCTGACACCACCTGTCCTGGGGCCCTGACCCCTGGGTCACCTCTCTGTTCCTGTTTCCCCAGGGGTCCTATCCTGCTGTCTTGCCGGCACCAGAAGACCCTGTTGGGGGGCGACCCCCACCCAGGGGGGCCTTGGCAGCCGGAAGAGAACGTCCTGCTTTTGAGCAGGTGGCCCATCCATGGGCTTGTGCTCCTGTGTCCCCGCAGCCTTTTCTGCTCCCCGCCAGGCCCCCTGCCACCGTCACTTCCGCTGCGCCTCACCACCGGCCCCTGCTGCCCCCCAACTCCGCTGAGTCACACATCCACCCTGTGGGGCCTCGTGGCCACCCCCAAACACACGGCCCTGAGGGTGGCTTCTGCAGATGCCGGGGTGGCTCCGTCTGCACAGGACAGGACTCTGTGTCCATGTGGGGGTGTCGGGACCGCTGTGGGTCCTGCCTGCCCCGCGCTCAGCACTGCTTGACCCGACAGACCCCGTGAGTGTCCAGAGCCCGGGCAGGGGCAGGGCCAACAGCACATCCCCGTCACAGGGTCCCCGTCCCGGGTGGGGTGATGTGAGGCGGCGGCTCCCACCATCCACTGGCTTTGACGGGACACGTGTGTCCCCGTTGGGGGCGGAAGACGCTGCAGAGCCGCTGGCGTGTTTCCCGGGGGTCTTACTTGGGTTTTCAGTCACTTTTCGGTAGAGGCGGCGGCACAATAAACCATCTGGCTGGCTGGCCCGTCTGGTCTTTGTCCTGAGGGGTGGGGAGTGGCTGGTTTTCAGAATCTCACGTGTCACCCGGTGTGTGGGCTGGTGAGCCGGGGGACCCCCTGGGAGGGGACGGAACTGTGCGGGGTGGCCAAGGGGGACCACAGCCTGGGGCCCTGGAGAGACGGTCCTGTAGCACCACGAGTGCGTGTCCTCCCCCCACCTGACGGGCTGTTTCAGGGGTGACAGCGATACCCCAGAGGGGCAGGAGGGGAGCAGGGGGCCCAGGGCGGCCTCCAGAGGGTGCACGAGTGGGTGCGTGGGTGGGAGGCAGCTGCCGGCACGGTTGCCACAGCTGCACCTGAGTCACCGCAGCGTCCAGGGAGGGGCGGTCAGGCCGACACGAACTCCGACGCGGGTCACTTGCTCTCCTCGCTTGGACAAAGACTCCCAGCCGCCCGCCAGCTGGTGCCGTCGGGGCAGCGGTACCACCCGGGGGAGGGGACCTGGGCCGCGAGTCCCCCACCCTCCATGATGGGGGCGCCACAGGACGCGGGGACCCAGCGTGTTCCCGGCCCCTGAGCCTGTCTGCTGGCAGCGGTTGCTACCCACAGGCCGTGGGACACCTGTGGTCCCCAAGTCCCCATGTGCCCGTGGGAGCCCCAGTTGGGGCTCAGGACGTGTGGAATTAGCGAGTCCGGACCTGCACCCCGGGTGCAGCACCCCTCTTGGTCGGTTTTCCCCGCCCTCAGCAGATTCTGGGAAGGTTCTAGAACTCCCGGCCTGTAGCCTGTACGTCCTCCGGCCCAGCCAGGCGGTGCCGGTGGAAACTCGGCCATGGCTTCTGTCCCAGATTTTGGCTCTGGGTCCCCTGGACGTCCCTGGATCCCACTGGGTCCGGGGTCCCTGTCTGGAGCCACCTTGGCCCCCATCACAGTGGGGACAGGAACGTCCCCGTGAAAAAGTGCAGTAGATGTGGAGGACGCCACCTCCTGGCACGGGGGGGCCCAGGGCTTTGTCTCTCACGCCCCTAAATTCACGCGGGACACGGCGAGTTGCCTGATGGAAGGATCTCCGCGCCCTCCAGCCCCGTCCCCCACTAACATCCCACGGGGACACAGAAAAAGCCCGGGGTCCCCACTATGAGAAAACCCCACCCTCTGTATCAGTGCCCAGCCCTCCCGAGACCAAACGCTTTCGCTGTCACGAGGCCGCCTGAGGCTGGGCACGTCGGAAAAGGAGCCGCTGGGCTGGGGACCCGCAGAGGGACCGTTGGGGACCCGCTGGGACAGTGTGACTTTCTCTGCCGGGCGGTCCCAGCAGGGAGACAGCCGGGAAAGACAAGTGCAGGTTCCCGAACAGAAGGCGGGGTCCACAGACTGTTGACTTTCCCCTGCGGAACCAGCTCGGAGTCTCCGTGAGTTCCAGGCCGGCTCCTGGCAACTCAGGCCTGTCCCCGCGGCCACCGTGGGAACGCACGGCCCCCCCACCCCCCGGAGCCCGAGAGCCTGGCCGCCCGGGATGGAGGGACATGACCTCCATCAGCCCGGCCACCCCAGTGGGTGAGCTCCCACCTCCTCCCGAGCACACGACGGGCGGACCACTCGCCGGACAGAACTCGTCCGCCCGCGGCGGGAGCCCCGTCAGCCAGCGCAGGAAGGTTCCTCAGGCAGGAACTCGCTCTGCACAGCTTTCTCAGTGGTTGCCTGACCCCCTGTGGCTGACTGGGGACATTGTCGTCCCTGGGAACCAATTTCTGCAAAGGGCCTTTTTTTTTTGGTGGTTTATTGATGAGATACTCTCTCCATTTGCGAGGCTGTGATTTTCCTGAGATCGGTCCACAAATAGTCCGTGGAGGGAAAAAAAAAGCCAAAGACACGCACCTCTCCTCCGGGAGGAGGGGCCGGCAGAGGATCTTCCAGGAAACAGGACGTTTCCCAGGTACAGACGCTCAGACGGACGGAGAAAGAAGCGCTCGCATTCAGACACGTTCCAGTGAACCCTGCGATCGTGAAGACAGATGCTGGTGACAGTTTCCAGAAAAAAAAAACACCCATCATCCCCAGGGGATACGGAGGTTCCATCCCAACTAGACTCCAGACGCAACCGGATGAAAAGAACTGTCACCCTATCTTCTGTATCCAATTCAACTATGGTTTAAGTGACTATGAAATAAAGATGCCACGAGGTGTCCAGACAGCGAAAGGTTTGTTATCCTCGACTGGCTTCAGAATACGTTTGGAGTTCAGTATTTCTCCACCTCCCAAGGATCCTAGAAGGATCGTGTAGGTCTTTGCTGTGATTGCAGGATGTTTTAAGTTGTGCTCGTCTCATTTGCCGTTGGTTCAATTCCTCCTGCGCCTTTTCTTGCTCGTGTCTGCAGATGTCTGCGGCCTGGGTGGCTACAGGCGCCTGGTTGGGAAGGAGTAGGGACTTGTCTTGGGTTTTCTTCTTGCTGCTTCTTGGGCCTTCATGGAGGTCTGGACCCCCCTCCTGAAATGCAGAGAGCTTTTGAGAATAGCCCAGAAGCAGCTTCCATGAAAGGCGGCCTTAAGGTTCATTTTTGCCAGGTTTCTAGGCAATGAACCCAACGTTATTGTTTTAAGAGAAAGAAACAGGGGTGCTCGTGATCTGAACACAACGCCCCCTCGCAGGTCTGTTTGGGGGAGGATCTGGGACTTGGGTCTGACTAGCACCACTTGTCCGCTGTTCTCTGCGAGGTCATTTCGCCAAGATTCCTTCTGTATTTTTTAAATCGGGGTAATGAGTGGTGACCCTCCTCACCCCACTTTGTTCTGGGCGATTTGGATTGTAGGAGTCCCTCCAGCTCCTTGGGGTACCGGGGTACCGGGTACCGGGAGCCCCTTTTTCAGGAAGAAAAAAAAAAGTTGCCTCTTGCTGGTCCCCGAAGCGAACAGGGCCTCGGCCGGGTGTGGTTTCTTGCGGCACAAGCGCTTGACCCGTGTTTTATGTTTTGTGCCCAGTGCGTGGTGTCCTGCAGGATGGCTCTTCCTTTGTGTAGCAACGTCTCATCCAAGTTGCCAGCATCACTTTGCTGTTGTGCCGGTTAGTGGTTTCGGGGAGACAGGCCACTGGCCAGGGTTCCAGGCGGGAAAGGAGTTCCGGCTTGGGCTCCCCGTCAGGTCCCCGCAGCCGGACGCCCCTGCTTTTGCTTTTGTTCCAGAATGATCCCGCTTCAGCGACACGCAAAGGTAAAAAGGGGGGCGTATCGCATTGCGGAACAAAAGTGAAGACTCTGCGTGTTTTGGTCCCGAACCTTCCGGGGTTTCGTACACGTGCTGTGAACCTCGTTCCGCGAAGTGAGGTCCTCTGCCCGCTTTGTGACCGCGTCCCGGAAGGGGAGGTGTGTGTGTCTGGGAACAAGTCGGACGTGAAGGACAAGCCCCAGGCAGCCACGCTGACGGTTCTTGTCCTGCTGGCAAGGGGACAGTAATTCAGGTTCGATGTGTCGGGAGGGAGGAGGTCCATGCGGGCAGGAGGGGGCTGTGTGAGCTTAATCACAACAAGGGCGGTGTTATAAATATTTCAGACAAAAGCGAGCAAGTGCACAGGAAGCCTGTGGTGAGGTATCAGCGGGTCTGGTGTCTGGTGTCTGCTGAGCCACTTCCTGGGGGGCAGGTAGCCCCCAGCCTTGTGTCCTCGAAGCTCTGGAATCGCCGCCAGGGCCCTGCTCCCCCCAGCAGCTCACGGCTGCTCAGGAAGCTGTCACCTCCCAGAGGCCCATCCCTTGGGGGGGCAGAGCTCCAGCATGTAGTTTAGGGGGACACACCGTCAGCCGGTCACAGCGGCAGAACCAAATTTCAATACAACAGAGGATAATGTGCGTGAGCACCGGAGAGAGAGTCTTCAATCGGCAAAAGATTAGGTTCCGCAATATTTTATCTATAGAAGAGAGTTAACGCACAGGACTTTATTTTACTTATTTATTTATTTTAAAGATTTTATTATTTCCAGAGAGAAAGAGAGAGAGGAAGGGGAGAGAGGCAGAGAGGGAGAGAGACATCTATGTATGGTTGCCTTTCACCTGCCTCCAGCTGCGGACCTGGCTGGAGACCTGGCTTGCAACCTGGTTCTGTGCCCTGGCTGGGAATCGAACCAGCGACCTTTGGGTTCACAGGCCGGCGCCTTATCCACTGAGCCACCAGCCAGGACTTTATTTTTAAATGAAAACAAAAATCTCCTTATTCTGGGGAAGTATGAACTAGAAGAAAACCAGGATATGATGTCAAATAGAATGAAAGGCAAAAATAACACACCTTTCTACTCAAAGAGAAACTAAGTGAAACAGATCAAGGTGGTAAAGTAATCCGAGAAGGACATCCTCCTGCTCTGACCAGGGTGGTTTGGTTGGGTGTGAAAGTGGAAGGTCACCCGTTCAGTCCCCAGTCAGGACAAGGGGCAACCCATTGCTGTTTCTCCTCCTCTCTTAATCCCTCCCTTCCCCTTTCTCTGAAAGAAATAAGTAAACTCTTTTTTAAAAATTTAAAAAAGACATCCACTTAAAAAAAAACAAGAGACCATGGAGGGCCAATCAGCCACCGACTGTGACAGAGATCTTAACGCCACCACACGACGCGCTGAAATGAGAGACTCATTTCCCTTGGCCTCCGAGAAATCAAGTAGGTGAAAAGTCAGAAAAGCTGTGAACGTATTTATTTCACAAGGTCTGCACGCTTGACTCCGTGTGGGGTTGGGAAGACAACGAGCTACAAAAAACCATAGAAAAATAGGAACTGGATGCTAGTCGGTTGAGAAACCCATCAACAGTGGATACATTCCCGGAAAAACAAAGAATGGCAACATGAGCAAAATAACTGAATAACCGCTCCAGACTTGAAGATACGTAAACGGTCAGCAGTCCCGAGCTGCCCTCCGCAGAGCCCCACACTCGCTTCCACAAGAACAGAAAGTGTCAAGGCGCAGGCCCGCCCTCCCTCACACAACGCTGTCACAGGAAAGAAAGCAGGAACAAGGCTGCGTCCTTCTGAGCACGGTGACACTGTCCCCGTTCTGGAAATTACAGTCCCGCTTGGTTCACGAAGTTTAAGGCGGAAATCTGAGATGAAACATTGGTCCCCGAGGCCACCGGTGGTGCGAAAGCCACCGTGGGACGCGGCTCCGTGACTTTGTCACCGTCGCTAACCTGCTGCGTGAGGACGGAACGGCCCGGCCCCGGGTGCTCCGAGCAGGGTCGGGGCTGAAAGCCTCCCACACGCCCAGCTTCGCCGCTGACTCTTCTTAACCAGTTTCCGGGGTGGGCAGCGGGACCCCAACGCCGGCCACCGCTGGAGCGGCGCTGACCCTCTGCTGGCCCCCGGGACCAGGCGGCCTGCAGGGCCCCCCGCCTGGACACTCAGGAAACGTCACAGCCGTGGGGGCGTCATCACACCATCTTGAAGTGCAAGTCCTGCCCCACCGGGTTCTGTGTGCGAAGTTGTAGCCAATCCCTGCGGGCAGGGCAGCCCAACTGGAACTTGGGACTTGGTCGCCGGTTCTGGAAACCCGCACGGCACAGCCGGTCGGTGCCGAGGGCCGTGGGAGGCTTTGGGGGGAGGGGGGGCCACCCTGAGCCTCTCAGAGAGTCAAGCAGCAGGGGTGGCACTCGGGGAGCCAGGCTCGCTTCCGGGCCCTTCCCGGACCCCCCGGAAGTGTCGGCGTCCCGTGCTGGGAAGGAGGAGGAAAGGGGGAAGGGGCTCCAGGCAGCCGGGCTCCGGGCAAGGGAGGTGGCGGCAGGTGGACCGGCGTCCGCAGGCTCTGGCTTCCGGACGCTCACGCCCGGCTACTGGCCGCCGTCCTCCTTCCGTCCGGGCAAGACCTGCACGTACTCGCTGTTGCAGTTCTCTGAGGACAAGGGAGACCAGCATGAAGCCCAGCAGCTGGGGGTCACCCACCGCCCCTCGCCCCGGGCAGAGCCACCTGGTCCCACATCCAAGGGGCGTCAGCCGGGACGGGGCTGCCCTGACAGCTCTCCTGGTCAGAGGGGGCGCCTCTGACGAGCCAGGCCCCAGCAGAAACCCGGTGCGGGGAACCCCCTTATTCTAGGGGGCCAGGGAAGGGGTGGCCGGGCAAATGGGCGGTGTTTCCCGTGCAGGCTGCTGAGCTCACGCCGCAAGGGTGGACCGTGCAGGGGCCGTGGTGTGGCGGGTCTCCCCCGGTTGCTGGGGGACAGTCTCTGGGAGGCTGCTGGTCGCGTTCTCACTGCTGACCTCAGCCCTCTCCGCTCCCCCAGCACCTCCTGGGGCTCCCCACGGCCGCTCAGCCAGTTTCTGGCTCTGTCCCACCCGTCTGACGCTTTTCTGTCCTGCAAGTTCTGGGGGGCAGTTCAGGGGCCACCCGTGCCTACCGGGAGGCCTGTTCCGGGGTGCGTGCCCCTGCGTGGGGTGGGGGCGGAGGAACAAGGGGGACAACAAGGCTGAGCATCGGCCCAGGCTGAGCGTCGCTGGGCCGCCCACGAGGACTTTGCTGCTGACAGAGCAGGAGGCAAAGGGGGACGGTCCCTGGCTCCAGCCCGTGTCCACTGACAACCGCAACTTGTGTCACTGGGGACACAGCTGCACGTCCCAGCAGGAGGAAACGGGGCTCATGGCAAGGGCTCGGCAGGCCTCATGGTAACACGGTTTGCCATCAAGTGTTGGGGCAGAGCCCACTGGGGTGGGAGAGGCCTGGGCCTCTGCAGCCTGCGGTGGCATCTGCTGTCACAGGTCCCCAGCTCGGCCAGCGTGGGGCTCCCTGGGCCCAGGGGAGCCTCAGGGAGGGGTCACTGGACTCTGTCCTGAAAGCCGAGGGCAGGCTGGGTGATATCCCAGCTCCACGTGGGCCACCCAGGGGCTCGAGGCGCCGCCCCCCATTCGCTGGGACGAGGGGCGAGGCCCCCCAGGAGGGAGGCGGCCCGGGGAGCCACGCTGGGAGGAAAGGCCCCCTGTGCCAGCTGCGGTGGCCTGAGGCCCCTGCGCCGCCCGTGGGAGCCGTTACCGTAATCGTAGGTGTCGTCCAGGTCCACGGTGGAGCTTCTCCACCGCAGGCAGGGCCCGGCCCGCTTCACCGGGTGGAGAAGGGGGAACACCAGCCCCTGGTTGGGTCTCTTGAATTTGGAAACCAGCTCCTTCAGGTTGGGGAAGATCTGCTTCGGGGTGCCTTCCATGGTCTGCAGACACACAAGACGGGGACCAGGCCACGTCTCTCGACTGGGAGTGGCAGGTGACGCTTCCCACGGCCCGGCTGGCGAGGGGCCCCTGAGATGGCGGAGGGACCGGCGCCCTCAGGCCTGGGGCTGGGGGACAGCGGGTCTGCAGGACACCTGAGACAGCCGCCGGGCGGCTCAGGCCACATCCTGCGTGGGTGGGGTGTCCGGGCGGCCTTGCTCTCCGGGGACCAGCAGCAGTGGGTTTCAGGTGACAAACGCACACAGGCAGCCCCCCCTGCCCGAGGGGAGGAAGCGAGACAAACGTGACCTGTGTAGGGACTAGGCCCACACGGTCTGGGGCAACTGTAAACAGCTGCTTTCTCTTCGTCTGCTAGAAACCAAGGCAAGTGTCTAACGTGGCCTCACAGAGGCACATTCAAAAGAAGCCAGAAAACACTGGATCTGCTGAGCCCCCGGCAACCCTGGAAAATGAATGTCCTCCCCGAGATGTCAACTCTCATTCCCGGCGGAGCCCACCGGCCCCGCCCTCCCCCCGCCTGGTCACCACGGAGTCCCTCACCCCGTCGGTTGTGCCCGGGTCCCAGGGCTGCCTTTGGCCTCAGGGGAACGCGACACCTTGAACGGCCACCTCAGTTACTCAAAAATGGGCCCGAACTCCCGGCCCTCCTCCTCCTGGCCCTTGGCGGACGCGTCACCTGCCACCAGCGGAGGGGGCTCCCGGTCCCCACCCCAGCTTTGCGCTGTTGTCACAGGGGCCCAGGCAACACGGTTCCTACCTGGATAACGTAATACCCATTTTTCTCTTTGAAGATGCGGTAGGTGTAGACGAACCTTTTAAACCTGCGAAGACAGGGCCGCGTGAGCGGGAAGGATCCTACCTGCCCAGCCAGACAGCACCCGCAGGGAGTGCGCCGCGCGTGCGGGGGCTCTGTCAACCCGAGCCCCCAAAGCCGCTGATGGTTTTCCGAGCTCCCGTCGGCGGAACTGGGAGAGAGGGTGGCTCTGAAATGGGGGCCCTCACGGGGAGGGGGCATTGGCGCCGCAGCCCCGGGCGTGGGGACTGAGGGTCCGGGGCCCCTGAGGTCCGGGCGGGTCTGGTCCCCGCTCAGCTCCGAGGCTGCCGTGGGCCTCCGTGAGGCGGGTGGATGGGGGGTCACTCTGGGGAGCAGTGGGGCCGCTGCTTTTCCCTTACCCTCGCCCGAGGGCGTGCGGATTCATTTCAGAGGGAGAGGAAGGGAGACAGAAGGAGAGGCTTCGGTGTGGAACAGCCATCTGCTGCCTCCTGCATGTGCCCCAGCAGCGACTGAGCCCGCAACCCGGGCCTGGGCCCCGGCCGGGAATCAAACCCGAGACCCCTCGGTCTATGGGACAAAGTCCGACCGCGGAGCCGCCGGCCCAGGGCAGCTTGGCAGGTGCTCAGGAGCATCCAGCGGCCCAGGGGCCCCTCCTCGTTCACCCGGGCGGCGTGGGAAGTTCACAGTCGCGGCTGCGTTGCTGAGCAGCCTGTGGGCAGGAAGACAGACATCTCCCTGCCAAGGACACGGTTTTCTCGCCACCACGCTGTGCATCTGCCACTGGTGCAGGATGATACTTGGAAAACAAAACTATATATATATATAAAAAGCCCTGGCTGGTGTGGCTCCGTGGACTGAGCGCCAGCCTGCCAACCAGTGGGTCGCGGGTTCGATTCCCAGTCAGGGCACTGGGTTGTGGCCAGGTCCCCGCACGGGAGGCACCGCGGGGATGCTTCTGTCCCTCTCTGTCTCCATTCCTCCCTCTAAAGATAGGCACAGATAGGGATCTGCAGTGGCTTGTCCCTGGAGCGGACTGCTGCTTTGGCTAACGCGACATCAGAGAAAAGGGCCCGAGGTGGCGGCGGGAGGGGCCCTGGGGTGGGCGTGGGGCCGTGAGGTCCAGCGAGGCGCAGGGTCTGGTGCGCCGTGCTGTTTCCACGGGTGAGTGCAGACGTCCCCATGCATCAGACCGTCCAGTTTTCGCCAGTATCGCTCCTGACGGCAACACGAATGGAATTCGTTTCGGCTCCAACACGCAAGCCGAATCTGAGTGCATCTTCGTGCCCGGCCCTTGCTGTTTGCATGGTTGGTTTTGGCGCCGCGCGGGAGGAGACGGTTCCTGATTTGCCGTCAGGCCCTCAGGGACCCAGGAAGGCTCAGGCCTGGGTGAACGAGCGCAGCGTGGGGGGCTCCAGACCAGCCCCGCGGGCTGAGGTCCAGGGAGGCCGTTCAGCCCCTTCTGAGGGTTCTGGAACCTGCAGCCTCTGGAAGACGGGTTTCTAAGTCTCAGGCAGCATGAGCTCAGGCGCGGTTGGCAGGGTGGGCTACCGGAACCCCGAGTCCTCTCTGCGGGGCGTGGACGGCAAGCGCTGGTGGCAGAGGTGCTGCGCCGGGTCTCTGAGCTCAGGTCCCCAACGGCCTCACGCTGTGGGGAAGCTTTTCATGGTCAGGTTTTCACCTGAGTTTAACCGCGCTTTGCAGAAGCACAGAAGGAAACAGCGTGGGGGCTCCAGGACGCAGGCCCCGGGGTCTGTGAGAGTCCTTGTCCGCTGGTCCCAACTCCGGGGCTCAGGCTCCCTGCCCGCGAGCTGGTGCAAAGTGCTGAAATGTCTCGGGTTTCATCCTAAGCCCAGAGGTGGGCAGGCTTTCAGGCTGCAGGTGCCAACGGCTGACAGCCTCCCCTTGACCAAACTGGGAACAAGACGCCCGAACGTAGGATCATGTACACACCGTGACGTGTTTGCTCCATGAGACCCTGAGCAGCCTGGGCGGGACCGCGCGTGGGCTGGGCCTGGCGGAAGATGCCCGTGAGGCCTGGGAACCGCCGGCGGCAGACGCGGAGCGTGACGGGCCACACGGACGCTCGGAGATCGGCCCCCACGCACGAGGTCGGGGTGCAGCTCTGCTTTCCTGTTTTGGACCTTTCGCTCCATTGGGTTTTTGAAAAACGACGGGAGGGATTGATTTCTTTCTTCTTCCTGAATTGGAGTCTGATCAGAATCTGAGCGTGGGGATTGAGTGCTGGGGCCTGGGCTCCTTGGTGGGACCCGGCCGGCGGTGCGGGCCCCCCTCTCCTTCAGCCGCCGGTGGCTGCACAAAGCCCCCTTCCCGTCCCACCGCGCACGGACCCGTCGCCGCCGGGGTGTGGACCCCACGGGGACTCGACTTGCCAAAGGCAGACCCGGCGCCCAGCCGGAACCTGAGCCCAGAAAGACGCGACACTGCGTGCGCAGCGGGTGCCGTTTGGAATGCTATGGGGCTGGGCTGAGGCCGCACTTCCTGCCCACGGCCACCACCAGCCGCTCCCTCCGTGACTTCCTCTCTTGGTGCCTGTGCCAGCCAGGGCCATGGCCCGGTGCCCCCGTCATGCATCAGGGCCTCGGACTGCCGGGGCGCCCACGCCGCCCTGTCCCGTGTGGGTGCTCGGCCTGCACAGGCCCAGTGGAGGCGGGTCGCTGCGGGGAGAGGGACGGGGACAGCAGGCTGCAGCCTGGCGGCTGTTAGACGTGAGCTCCTGTTTCCCTCCCCACAGGACAGGGGTCACGTCACCAGCGGTAAGGGGTGACAAGGGCACGTGGTGACAGGGAAGTTGTCAGCACACCCCGCCTGCAGCTCACGGAGCCGCTTCCTGGCGGCGCCCTGGGCAGCCCCGCAGGGCCAGCTGTGGGGAGACCACGGAGGCTGTGCTGGCACCCAGCTGCAGGTCACCTCTGTCCCTTCCCGAGGTCACACCCGTTGTCTGCTTCTCCCTGAACGTGACTCCTGGGAGCAGGTTGAACCAGGGCCTGTGGCCTTGTCACTGTGTCGCCTGCGCCCGGCTCAGCGCCGGCTCGCTGGATGATGGGGGTGGGGACGGGGGTTCAGGCCTGATCCCCGCTGTCGCCCGCCCATGCCCAACCTTCCTCTCCAACTGATGTGTGATTGTGACGTTTCCCAGTGACTGTTCCAGAAAGAACGGGCTGGGTGGATACACCAGAGAAGAGTTGAGACAGGAGAGCACGTCCATTTCTAAAGAGACCCCCACAGACGGTCCCCGCGCGGCCCCGGCAAGGCCGCCGGACTCAGCCACGTGCAGAAGCACTTCTGCCGCCCCCTCTGCTTGCCGGGCACCGCGAGTTCCCCTCCCGCACACGTGTCCCCCTCACTGTCACCGCAGTACGTGCTCCCTGCCAGGTTTTCGTCCCAGAAACTCGGCACGGGTCCCATCCCATCTCGGAAACCACCCCGGCCTTCCGCGTGTCCGCAGAGCCCACCTCGGTAAACACCTGTCTTATCCCAGACCTGCTCTTCCACAAGGTCGTTTCCAAACGACCTTGGCAGCCCTGCCCGAGGCCCCGGCTGTCACGGAAGCCTGTCCCCGCGCCGCCTGCCGCCCCCAGGGACTGTCACTTTCTGCTGGGGTCCCAGGCCTCCCGGGCTCTTCTGCTCATTTCTGACCTTGACCTGTCTGCCTTGGACTTGACACTTGACCTTGTTCTCTTGATTCCCATGTTAAATTTCCTTGAAAGAAAGAATGCAAGTTCCCTCCTGGACTCTCCTCAGAAAGCCCCCGTAAGGCCCAGCCTCCGTGTTTGCATCAGTGGGGTGCGCTGGGGTTTCCCGAGAGGAGGCCCACGGAGCGGCTGTGCTCGTGGCTGTCCTGGGCGTCCTGCCCCCCGGAGAGACAGCCCCCCCCCGCTCCCAGCCCCCCACCCCTGCTCCCACATCTCCAAGGGGAGAATGCGATCCTCCCCCCAGCAAAAACATTATTTTGGGGGGATGGAGTACACCTGGTCAACCCTGTTCTCTACTGAGTTTTAACACTCCTACGTGAGTGAAGTTTCTTTTTCTCTGTTGGTTTATTTTATTATCCACTAGTTTGTCTCTTCTAGGCATCTGCAGGCTCCCTCGCTCCCTGAGGAGGAGAGGAGGGTCCCTTGTTCCTCTTTTTTGAGTTTCACTACTTACGAGTGAGATCTTTTTCGTATCGTCACATTTGTGTTTCAGATAATTCTCTCCTCACCCTGTTGTACTTGATTTAGTGTTCTACTGATTTCATGTATTTATTTTTAAACTTTTTTTTTTTTTTTTTTTTAGAGAGGGGAAGTGGGAGAGGCAAAGAGGGAGAGAGACGTCCATGCCTTTCACCTGCCTCCAGGCCGGGAACCTGGCTGGAGACCTGGTCATGTGCTCTGGCTGGGAATCAAACCAGCGACCCTCAGGTCGCAGGCTGGCACCTTATCCACTGAGCCACCAGCCAGGGCTCTACTGAGTTTTAAAACTCTTACATATTAATGATTTTTTTCCTGTTGGTTTATCTTTTAAAGTGGTTTTTAGTATCAGTTTTCTTTTTTACAACAGTCATATTTACCCCTTTTTTCCTTTTTGGGTTTCTGGGTTGTTTTTTTTTTTACCTTGTTTAGAAAGGCAGGTCTACTTATAGGATTTTCGTTAAGTTTTCAGTGTTTTTTTTTTTTTCAGTGAAATGTTAGATTTCACAGGTATGAAACCATTTCAGCTGCAAATAACAACTTTGCATCCTTCTTGCCATGTTTGTAAATGTGACATGCAGTGCTGAGGGTGAGCCCAGAGGTCATGGGTACACTCCTAAGCTCAGTGAGTCCTCAGGTGTCATCTGCCTTCAGTCTCTGGCTCTGTGTGATTAGGAGTGTGTGAGTGCGTATGTGTGTGCACGCGTGTGTTAGCATGCATGGGTCTGTTTAATTGAGGGGTGTATGTTGAATTTTACCTAATACCTTCGAAGTAACTTTGAGTAAGCTATGTATGCAGTTTCTTACCTTTGACCTATTAATAGATAAACTAATAATTTCCCAGATATGGAAGCCATACTTACATACAATGCATTTCACGCTAATGACTTCTATTTGGCGAGTAGTTTACAGGAAATGGATATGAAATGAAATTGAAATTGATCTGTATTTATCTTTGTGTGTGTGTTTAAGAAATGTTTACCTTAATACATGGAAACTGGGGGAAAAGTCAGTAAAAAGGAGACAAAGCTAAAGACAGACACAGGCCATGATTATACACTTCTGAAAAGATGAGCCATGGCTAAAAAAAGACATGGAAAAAGACATTTTCAACATACTTGGGACTTGAAATTCAAGCTGCTGTCACATGATGCCACTTTCCCACATTTGCATCCCGGCCCACAGAAATCAAAGTCTCCTCCTCGGCCAGGCCATGAGACACAGCGGTCATTTTGGTCCCATGGGTCCCAGAGGCTGAGCATCCTGGACGCCTGTCGGTGGACACACTGGGCTTCCACCTCTGCAGCAGAAGGGGTTCCGTGGTCTCTCTAAGGAGAGAACCTCAGGAGACCAGGTTCCGCCCTGGCTGGTGGCACAGTGGATAAGGCACCAGCCTGCGAACCCAAAGGTCACTGGTTTGATTCCCAGCCAGGGCACATAACCAGGTTGCAAGCCAGGTCTCCAGCCAGGTCCGTAGCTGGAGGCAGGTGAAAGGCAACCATACATGGATGCTTCTCTCCCTCTCTGCCTCCCTCCCTATCCTCTCTAAAAATAATGAATAAAATCTTTAAAAAAAAAAAAAAAATAGATACCGGGTTCCCGCTGAGGACTCCGAGAATGTCTTTCTCAGCTGCCCTAACAGGCCCCTCCCAGGTGGCTCCGACCTGGAATGTCCCAGGGACACCAGACCCTCGGGAGACCCAGAGGAGCTGCACCCGAGCCCTGCATCTCCATGAGAAGCTGGCCGTCCCCCGCTGGCGGAGGGGGGCTGCCTGCCGCAGCCTTTTACAGATCTATCGTCAGAATGCGCCCGTGGTTGGCATGGGAAGCATCGTAAGCAGACAGAACACACTCGAAAGCCCGGTGTCTCTGTTTGAAATGTCACGAAGGACCCCAGCCTTTTCTACAGCAAAAGCAGAAAAGGACCACGTCATGCCAGCAGCCCTGCGCTTAGAACACCACCTTCCCTTCCCGCCGGCGGCTGCGGGGTTCTGCCCAGGGGCCTGCGCACCCGGACAGGGACAGACGCAGGTGGAGGCCACAGACAGCATCCTTCCACCCGCTTCTGTCCCTCTCGAGAGCCCCGTTCCCTCGGGTGGCTGAGTCACAGTGGAATACACCTTCTGCTCTATTTAGCCACTGCCCCGACAGCCACCCAACAGCTTCAGATGTGGGCAAGGGGAGGCCACTCACGAGACGCAGAGGCACAGGACGCCGGGCACGGACTCGCTGTCCCGCACGAGGAAGTTGCCGTCCATGCGGTCGGCCAGCAGCAGGCTCTCGCAGGCGCTCTTGGACAAGGGGCCGTGGTAGTACGGCAGATCCATGGGGGCCCTGCGTACCCCGGGGCCAGCGTGCACCCAGGGCAGCTTCCTCCTCTGACTGGTACCAGTGACCAGGTATGGCTCTGTGGACTCAGATTGTCTGTTGCACAAACTCCAGGAAGTGAGGAGGGAGGAGGTGATATTGACCAAGACTTGAGCAGCACAGGGCCCGGATGTGATTCACAGCAGAGGGAGGTCTGAGCACCAGACAGGGGACCGCGCTGTGTGCCCGGGGCCACGGTGCTGCCCGCTCTGTCACGTGATGCCTCCTACCTTTCATTCCGGGGACACTTGAGGGGTCACCTCCTCTCTGCGTTGCGGGAAGGACTCAGGCAGAACACCGAGACGGGGGGCAAAGGAGGCACTTTATTACGCGCGTGGACCTGGAGGAGTCCGGCTCCAGATTCTGGGCCCCGAGCCTGTACACACTCTTGGCTGAGCGAGCAGAAGCGGAGCCAGCGGGGGGTACAGAAGAGAAAGTTTGCGAGGTTAGTCTGTCGAAATGGAGCCTGTCCTGATGCGGATCCTCTATCTGTGGCTACGTTTCCGTCACCTTGCTGACCTTCCTGTCCCATCTGAACCCCTTTTTCGGCTCCTAGGCAGTCCGTGCCGTCTCCTCTTTGCTTCCGTAATACTTGAGCAGAACTGTATCACATCACTCGCCCCCCATCATTCATCATCTGTCCACCCAGCACTCATTGACCATCCACCATCCACCCACCCACCCATCCACGGACCCATGAAGTCCGTCCTTCGTGCAGGGCAAAGGGGAAGATTTCACTTTGAAGAAACAGCTCATCAATCATAGCAACACCGTTGGTTAAAGCGTATTCGCTGCTCCCAAGTGGGGCCTCCGCATCTCTGACCTCTTCATGCTGAAGTGGAGGCCACTCACAAGAAAGCAACGGGGGACCCGACGCGGTTCATCCTGCTGTGGTATAGGAGTAGCTGCTCCCCCCGCCCCCCCTCACCTCCCCGGGGGCTTCTGGGCAGGCCAGACGCTGCTCAGCTTCTCCTCCTTCGCCTCCTCTGTCTCAGGGGAGCGGGCGAGAGGCTCCTCCGGGCACGACCCTCCGGGGGCCGATGGCCACCTGGCACCGCCAACAAGGCCTGTCCCAGAGCCGGCGACCAATGTCCGAGAGACCTGGGGACCAAGTGGAAGAGGCAGCTGAGTGGCTCTAGGACGTGAGGGAGCAGGACCGGTTGGAGCGTGAAGGAGAGAAGGGAGCAGGGGAAGAGGAATGGGGGGTGCACAGAACCAGGACCCCGTGAATGCCAGACTGGGAGGGAGTCTGAAAGGCTGCCTGTCACAGCCATGGCATTACGGAGGGGAAGAGGCCTGGAGACCCCGACAGCCTCCTGGAAACTCCTGCGCAAGAACTACCCATTGACGCCACTTTGCGCAACAAAACCTTCGCTGCTGACTGTTGGCTGCGGTTGCTAACATGGGAGCGATTGGTCGTGGGACATCAGAACCCTGTAGCTGGAAAGAAACAACTGAGTCATCAACGCTTAGTGCGCAGCTGCTCTGGACACGTGTGATCTGCCTACCAAATGCACAGCACTCATCGTACCCGGAACAGGGTGACGTTACTAAACACTTGAGTTTTACGCCCAAAAGCCAAGGTTCTCAAACGGTTAGAGCCGACTTGGGGCAGGAGGGGCGCAGCTGTTCGCACAGCCGGTCGGACAGAAACAAGGCGCCGGGGGGAAGGAAACAAGGCGCGGGGCGGGGCAGCAGGACGCACGGGCTCCCCGTCCCTGCGCTTTGCGGGGCGTGGGCTCCCCACCTGCCGAGGGCCTGTCCCACCCACAGGAAAGAGTTACAAGTTTGAGCCAACATTTTAGAAACGGATCTTGTTATTTGCTTATTGAAAGATGTTATTGTTTTTGGAGCGACGGGGAGGGAGGGAGACTCAGCGAAGCCGCTGGTTGCCTCTCACGCAACCCGGGCACGTGCCGCGACCGGGAACCGCACCGGAGAGGCCGCGGCTGGCAGCCCCGCTCTCGGTCCCCCGGCCGCCGCAGCCGGGCGGAGCCCCCACTTCCCGGGCGCCCCGACTCCGTCCGGCGGGGCCGAGCGGACACTGCGGGGCGGGAAGGGCGGCTCCGCAGCGCATCTCCCGCGTTAGACTCGAGCGCGTCAGGAGGCTCCGCGAGGCCCGCGGGCGGCGCACCAGGGGCCCCGGGCGGCGCTGAGCCAGGCGCGCGGCTCGTTTCCACCGGCGGGGCCAGCGCGCGGGGGTCCCGGCCCTGGCGCTGCGGCGCTGCCTCCGCGGGTCCGGGAAGGGAAACGACCCGCACCTGCGGGTGCGGCAGCCTTGCCGCCCGGACCGCGCCCGGCTCGCCCACGGGAACGGCGGCCGCGTCCCAAGGGCGCTGCGGCCGGACCCGCGCCCCGCACAGTCAACCGCGAGCGGCGGGCGCGTGGGGGCCCCTCCCTGCAGCTCTCCCGCTAGGCCCCGCCCCTTCCGGCGCAGGGCCCCTCCCCTGTAGCTGGACCCGCCAGGGCCCGCCTTTTCCGGCTCGGGCTCCGCCCCCTCCTTGCAGCCCGACCCGCCCGGGTCGGCCTCTTTCCGGCGCAGGGCCCGCTCGGGGCCCGCTTCCGGGTTTTGGCTTCCGGGTTTTGGCTCCTGGCTTCCGGCAGGGCGAGCGGCTTCCGGCGTCATGGCGGCCTGAGCGCGGCGGCGGCTGCAGCGGCGGCGGGCCCCTCCCTGTGGAGCGGCCGGCGGCGGCGATGTGACCGGCGGGCGCGGCCGGCTGCCGGGCGTCGCGTCAGCGCCGTGTCGCCCCCGCCCGCGCGGATGGAGGCGTCCGGCTGCGCCTGGGGCGCCGAGCCGCCGCGCTTCCTGGAGGCCTTCGGGCGGCTGTGGCAGGTGCAGAGCCGCCTGGGCAGCGGGTCCTCGGCGTCGGTGTACCGGGTGCGCTGCTGCGGCACCCCCGGCTCGCCCCCCGGCGCGCTGAAGCAGTTCCTGCCGCCCGGCGCCTCCGGGGCCGCCGCCTCGGCCGCCGAGTACGGCTTCCGCAAGGAGCGCGCGGCGCTGGAGCAGCTGCAGGGCCACCGCAACATCGGTGAGCGCGGGCGGGCGGGGGCCGCGGGCCGCGGCGCAGGGCGGTTCCTCGGAGCCTTCGCCGGCCCGTCCTGCTCGCGGCGGAAATGCCCGCCCGTGGCAGCGGTGAGAACCGGGCGGGAGGCCCGGGTGCCGGTCCCTCCTGGGCACGCCCCGGGGTCCGTCCCTGGTCCGCGGGGGAAGTGACTCAGGGTTTCCGACGCCCCGCGCGCTCCGAACCGGCGCCCGGGGAGCGACCGCAGACAGCGGCCCGGGGCCGTGTTCCGAGCCTGCAGGGCCGGGCTGCTGCCTCCTTCCTGGCCGCGTCCCTGAGGACGGGCCTCTGGGGTATTCATTTTGGAGCATTTGACGCTGGTGGGTTATTTTTTATTTTTAATTTTTTGCCGTAGAGCTTGCTGCATTTTGTACGTAGCCGGGGGGAATGGTCGGCGGTTTTTTCAGGCTGGAGGACTTGTCCAATCTCTGATGGAGCTTTTAACGTTGAGATTATAGAAGGCTGTTTTAGGTCAGGAACTAACCTTTAAATTGTTTTTCTACGTTGTGGTAGTCATCTTGAGTACTACCTAGTATTTGGGTTTTAACTTAAAACTTTGTTGACTTAAGAGGAAGGGAAAGAGGAACGTTGATTTGTTCCACTTACTGGTTCATCACTGGTTGAAGCTCATCTGCCCCCTGACTGGGGCTCAAACCTGCAACCCTCGCGTTATTGGGACAACGCTCTAGCCAGCTGAGCTGCGTGTCCAGGGCTGGAGTTTTAATTTGTCTTCTTTTAAAAACTTTACTTTTGGTCAGTTTTGCTGGGTACCCTAAGTGCATGTTCACCCACCGTGAGTGCCCGATGAAATAGCTTGACTGGATGAGCCACGTTTGATACTTTTGAATAGTAATCTGCAGAGGAACGTGGGTTCATCTCACGTTGTTCAAACAGCCTAGTTGCCCAAGCTCTTCACGTGGGAAAGGTGAAGGGCGGCAGGAGGGTCCTTCGCAGCGATCCTCACTGGAAGTGCCGAGCGTGGACCACACGGGTGTCCACATCGCAGGGACTCGTGCCGGGTCTGGCTTTGAGGGCGTTGCAATTCCTCTCTCTTCCCAGTGACTTTGTACGGAGTCTTCACCATCCACTTCTCGCCCAACGTGCCATCGCGCTGCCTGCTGCTGGAGCTGCTGGACGTCAGCGTGTCGGAGCTGCTGCTGTACTCCAGCCACCAGGGCTGCTCCATGTGGACCATCCAGCACTGCGCCAGGGATGTGCTGGAGGCCCTGGCGTTTCTCCACCGCGAGGGCTACGTCCATGCCGACCTCAAGCCGAGAAACATCCTGTGGAGTGCAGAGAATGAATGTTTTAAACTTATCGACTTTGGACTCAGCTTCAAAGAAGGCAATCAGGTGGGAAATGCTGCTCTCTCACCCCCAGCAGGGTGCAAGGCAGTATTTTAAGCAGCAGGGGGTTTAGTGGAGGCGAAGGAGCTAGTGGGACTGCGACACGGAGGTCGCTGGGGACAGGGAGTTGGGGGAAGTTGGCTGTGAGCGAGGAGGGCAGGGCACGTTTGGTTGGTTGGGGAGCGAGGGGAGCACACAGGGCCCGGAGCTGCTAGTGGTGATGCGCCTGGGGGTGCTCCTGTGTCCTCTGCTGAATTGCAGCGTCTGCAGTGTGGGTCGCACGGGAGACCACGTGCGTCTGTTCCGGCAAAGCCCCCATTCGCCTGCTTTGCCGGCTCTTTGCAGTGTCCCCGTTGACCAGCAGTGCCTGGTTGCCAGAGGCTGAAGGCACAGCTGTCGGGGAAAGCATGTGGCTCGTCCATGAGATCTGCCCACCTGAGGGACTGGAAAGGGAGGGGAGCCCAGGGCAGAATGTGTTGGTGTTGAGGTGGCCGTGAGGACGGAGTAGAGGTGGAAAGTGAGCCGTTTTTCCCCAGCGGCAGCGTTTACTCTCTTCCCCTAGGACGTGAAGTACATTCAGACAGACGGGTACCGGGCTCCAGAGGCGGAGCTGCAGAACTGCCTGGCCCAGGCCGGCCTGCAGAGCGACACGGAGTGCACCTCAGCCGTGGACCTGTGGAGCCTGGGCATCATCCTGCTGGAGATGTTCTCAGGAATGAAGCTGAAACACACGGTCCGATCTCAGGAATGGAAGGTAACGTGCCAGCACCGTCCTCGGGGTTCCTGCTGCCAGGGTGCGAGCCCCTTCACAGCCCCTCGCGGTGAGGACTCTGCCTCTCGTCTGCCGTAGCTGCTTCCCCCCGGGGTCTGCTCACCGCTGCTCCTCCCACATGGCTGCAGCAAGAGGCTCCGAGTTGCCCACTGTTCCTGGGCTGAGGCCTGGCCTGCGGTCCGTGCGGGTTTCGGGCCTCTTCCAAAGAGCAAATGAGACTCCTGTTTAGTCACTTGGTGACGTCGCTTTCTAAAGCGTTGACGATACAATGCTACGTTTTAAGTTGAATTCTGTTGTTTACGTCAGGGGTCCCTAACCTCAGGCTACAGCCTGTTAGGAACTAGGCCACAAGGGAAGCTCGTCTGCCCTACACACACACACACACACACACACATACACTTGGTGGAACGGCCGGTCCCCAGGCCGCTGCTTTATGTTATGCTTACAGCTTATGCATTAGAGTGAAACTGTTTCCTGCACCTCAAGTTCTCCTGATGGGACCGGGGTACAGGCCAGGCCACTCTGTTCAGGTGCCCTGGAGGCTCAGAGGAGGAAAACCGCTTCCTCTGGACCCAGCCATCATCCCTCCTGCCTCGGCCCGCCCTTCGCCTGCCCACCTCCCCCTTTCTGACGGGGACAGCTGCCGACACGTTGTTTCTGCGGAAACAGGGTTCCATGTTCCAACCTTAGACACGGGGATGAATTTTAGTACGTTCATGAGTTTGGAATGAACTGTAATGCGTTTCCAAACACATTTGGGGGCTTTAACGACGTGATGGTGTCTGTCCTTCGTACTACAGGTTCGAGTTTAAGAATCACCGGTTCAGGAGTTAGCGGTTTAGAAATCACTGTGTCTGGGATTTAGTGGATTCCGTGCTTAGTGCTATAGACCAGCTGTAGCCCTGGAAGGAGGGCGGTGGTGGCCTCGTGGGTGCACTGATGCTTTTGGGACAAAACACTGCCATGGGAGTGACCCAGTGTCACTTCGTTATTGGTATCTGAGGTGCAGGTCAGTCCCTCTGTCTGGTGTCAGCCGTCGTCGGCTTTGACATCAGAACCTTTGGACCGGCCTGCTTGGCTGGAGCCCACCAGAGCAAGGTCCCGGGCTGGCACGTGGCGGTGGGGCTCGCAGGCGTGACGTGCGCTGACAGGACCCAGGATTTGCTGCCTGGACCTGTGCAGGCAGGTCCCTTTCTCTGGCGCATGTGAGGTGGGCTCGGGGTCGGACGGCCAGGCTCCCGCTTGCGTTTAGCTGCTTGTTTAGGTTCTCGGAGCCAAAGTTTGCTGTCTGTGAAGTGAGGGTGCTGGCGGCCGGCCCTCAGCGCCGTGGTCCTGGGCCCTGGGGTGGGTGGTGGCCTCCTTAGTTCTCGGGGAGGGAGGTTGCAGCTTTCAGTGCTGCCTTCCTCCGCTGAGGGCACCTCTGCCCGAACCCTCGCCAGCAGCGCCTCCCCACCGCACCTCGGTGCTCTCGCTGTCCTGACCGCCGTTTTCCTGCGGGCGCTTCACTGTTCCTTCGCTCTGCCCCTGCGGCGCATGTTCACGGGCCGCGTGCCGAGGACGGGACACGCAGGAGGCCCCAGCATAGTCTCCTCCAGTCAGAGCGTGAGCTCCGGGAGACGGGTCTCTGGGCCTTGGGCTGAGTGGTGCCTGGTGCCGGGCCACAGGGACTGACCTGAGGGCCACAGGAAGACTCTCTCTCTCTAGGCCAATAGCTCCGCTGTGATCGATCACATATTTGCCAGCAAAGCCGTGGTGAACGCCGCCATCCCCGCCTACCACCTCCGCGACCTGATCAAAAGGTACGTTGGTGTACTTGCCGCGTGGCCGACGGGAGTGTTTCTGGTCAGCTCGACAGGTGGAGAACGTTTGTCATCCGAAGTCAAATCTTGGGGTCTTCTGCGGGGCCGTGTCACGGGAAAGCCGTGATGGAGTCACGGAGTGTGTTTCCGAAGGGCTGCTGCCCTGGGCCCAGGCCCGAGGCCCCGCAGGCGCCCACTCCGTGCGGTCGCGGGAAGGGCCGCCCAGGGCCTCGCAGCTCTGGCTGCTTCGTGTGCTCAGTGGGAAACGGGTTTTAAAGAATCCTTGCTCACGAGCGACTGAGTCAGCTTTGCAGGCCTCAGGGGAGCGGTTGGTGTCGCACTTTTGGTGGAAAGTGCGGAAAGCCCCGGGGGCAGCGGTGTTTCCCGCTCCCCAGTAGGTTCTGTCGCAGCGGGTAACTCAGAGCGCGGGCCGTGTCGGGAAGTGACTTCCCTACGCCCCTGGCGTCCTGGGTCAGAAACGAGTGAAATTGATACTCGTGCTGCAGAGCAGTGCACCTCAGACCAACTCAGACCTACTGTGTCTTTGGAAAATGGACCTCACAGATCACTCCAGGGACTTCCTAACTTTCCCCGGCCGGCATTGTAGATTCGCGGGATCACACGCAAAATGGCAGAGGCCTGAGTGCCACCTGTAGTTTCTAACATGGGGAAAAAGTTACACGACGGACTCTTGATTGGAAGTCAAGTCATCTAAATCCTAGTATTGAGTTTGTTATTTCGGTTTTTTAAAAGATAAGAGCATTTTTTCCTTATACAACTGATTCTGAAGTTGGGGAGCTACAGAAAACTCAGGGAAATAAAAATCACAAATGTGTTTCTGCTGTTGGCACTTGGTGTTTCTTCTCAGTGTTTTTCTGTGTCTTCTGTCGTGTGTCCAAGCCCAGCGTTGAGCGGCTGTGGAGGCGATGCAGACACGGACAGACGTGTGCGCCGTGGGCCCTGGGGATGCGCTGTGTCTGCGGCTCACAGCGCAACGGCTGTGCGGTCACCCGCAGGCCGGGCCTCCCGCCCCCTCTTCCTTCCAGCAGGAACTGCTGCTGACCGCGCACGGTGGTCAGCCCAGCTCATCGCCCACCTCTGCGCCCTCACACACTGTGGTTTAGAGTTGTTCTAGAAAAACTCTCTTTAAACCCCATTTCAACCTAAAAGGGCCATTTCCATCTCCTCCCCCTTTCCGGGGCGGCAGCGCAGCCCCGCTGCCCACAGCCTGAACTTTGCACACGGGCGTGTGGTTCTCTGACCAGAGGCCTCTGCGTTTCCTGTGTCTGGAGGGTGTGGGATTTAGGTACTTTCCTGCAGGCCTGGAGGTGGCGTCGCGCTCCTTCCAGGGCACGCGTGGAGCCCCTCCGCCTGCGCACTGGCCGTCCCACTCTGTCGGGACGTCTTCCTCTGCCTCCTGCCTTCGCCCGCCACCCAGCTCTCAGCCGCTGGTCTTCCATCCTCAGCCGCATCAGGGCCGTTTCACGTAGTGGGGCCAGTGGGTTTGATGTGGGTTTGGTGTGGTTCCGCCCACTGCAGTTTTTCTGATTGAGGCGCCTGTCCTGTCTGAGTGCCGGGGCCTCTGCCACCTCCCTGTCCTTGTTGGGCTGCCTCCCTTTTGTCAAGTGCGACACCCTGTCCCTTCCCTGCCTCAGACCTGGCTGCCGCCGTCTCCTAGAAGGCCCTTCCTCTCAGGAGGCCGCGGCCTTGGGGAGTCCCACCCGGGCGCCCGCAGTGGCCACCACCGCCGGGTGCGGTGTCAGGCCTCCCAGGGCAGAAGCGTGCGTGTTCCCAGCAGGCTCAGGGCCATCGGCTGCGTCCCAGGCTTTTTGTCCCATGCTTCCGGCTGTGTCAGCAGTTCCGGCTGCGTTGGGGAGTGCGGAGGGGCTGCTGTGCTCTGTCCCCTGCCACAGCCTCAGGACAGCAGCCGGGTGAACCGGTCACCTGGCAGCCTCCCCGTAGCAGCTGGACGGGTGCCCCGGTGACTCGTGTTTACGTAAAACCCATGTTCTCGCGCCTGCAGCAGAAGGTGTAGCAGAGACAGCTCCTAGCTGCACGGGGCCCTTCTGGTGGTCTGTGGCTGTGGTAGGGAGTTTGTTTTCTCCCTGTGATCTGTGTCTTCCGCGCCCTGACGTTTCTGCTGCTGCCTCCCCTCTCTGGCATCCTGCTCAGTGGGGTTCCAGGCCCAAGAGGTCTTCCTTCTGCAGGACGTGGCCCAGGAGGGGCGAGTCAGCTGGTCAGTTTAAGACCGGCCAGCGCTGACCCTGGCCTGACACACCGAGGTTGCGGGTTTGGTCCCGGGCGGGTGCGCACAGGCATCAGTGGGCGTGACCGCGGATCGTTTCTCTATCTAAAGTCAGTGTTTTTAAAAGAGGTCCGGAGCCTCGATGACTCCCACCCCTTCAGACCTCACAGAGGCCCTGCCTTGTGCCCGCAGTCAGACAGGAACCTGCGGCGTCAACCCCTTTCTCAGCCAGCAGGGGAGGCTTGTCAGTGAGGACTTGCCGGCGCTTTGGGTCGTCTTCTCTCCGTCCATCAGGCCACTCTGCTCCCCTGCTTCCCCCAGAGAGGTGCCGTGAGGGGCAGGGGCCCCCTGCCTGGTATGTTGCTGTCAAGTTGCTTTGTTTTTGACAAGACTCGGGAATCACCTCACCGCTGACTTTTTCCTTTTTGTGTTGGCTTAATCCGCTTTCCTTTCACTTCGTGTTACAAAACACGGGTCACTTTCTGGTGTATTTGTTAACCAAGAGGGTCTCAAGGTGAAGTGCAGCGTGAGTCCCAGGTTACAGGGAGCACTCGCGTGTGTGGCAGGCGAGCGAGCCAGTGGCACTCGGCGGGGCACTGGGTTTTGTCCCTCGGGGGTGGGCGGTGCTGACCGTGTCTGTTTGCGCTGCAGCATGCTGCATGACGACCCGCGCCGCAGGGTCCCCGCCGAGACCGCGCTGGGCAGCCCCTTCTTCAGCATCCCCTTCGGTAAGCTGGCGGGCCCCTGCGTCCGGGCTGTGAGCGTCGGCTCCCCTGCCTGTTCCCTTCGTGCGCCTGGGGACCCTGCACGTCTGGTGACGTGGTGATGCGCCCCAACAGCCCCTCACATCGAAGACCTGGTGATGCTCCCCACCCCGGTGCTGAGGCTGCTCAACGTGCTGGATGGCGGGTACCTGGAGAGCGAGGAGGGCTACGAAGGTCAGTGCCGCCTGCCGCGCGCCCGGGGACCCTGCCGCCGTCAGGGAGGGGCTCTGCGGCCTGCGTCCATGTCCCCCCGGTTCACAGGACCAGTTCCGAGGGACAGTATTGGGGGCAGGCGCCGTCCGAGGGAGCTGGCGTGCAGAGGCGGGTGTGAGGGAGGGGGCTGCCCGGCTGCGGCGGGGCGCCTCTGCCCCTTCCTGAGGCTGAGGCGAGGGGAGCTGGGTGGTGCGTCTGTGTCACCGGGTGCTGACCAGGAAGCGGTCGCTTTGTGTGACCAGGGTTTGGGTTTATCCTGGAGGCGACCGTGCTGGAGTCCCACGTGCACCGAGCGGCAGGGTCGGCCCAGGGGGTCCACTCTGCTGGCCGCTGCAGGTGGGAAGCAGCAGAGCGAGTCAGACGTGCGTGTGCGGGGCGTCCGGGGGCAGCGGGCTGACCAGCACCCGGCCCAGAAGCGCCGCTGCCTGGTGTCCGGCAGGTTCTCTGCGGACAGTTGAACCGCGGCAGGTGCGGGTCATTCCATGTGCCTAGGCTTTGCCCAGTGACCTGACCCATGAGATGGGTCCTTTCTGTGCCCCTGTGACAGCTGGTGGCACCTGCAGCCGCAGCTCATGAGGCGGCTCCCGAGGCTGCCTCTTCCTGCAAAGCCGGGGACCCCCAGTGTAGTCAGGCCGATGGGCGTGGCGGCTTGCGCTCCTGACGGGCACCCTGGCGAGACGCAGGCCGGCTGTTGCACCATCTGCTGTCCTCCCGAGTGGACAGTTGACGTGTGGTTTGAATGTGGACGGTGAACCTGAGTGTTTACAAGTCTCACGTGAATTCATGCCTTTGTTCCAATTAGAAGGCCGTGGTCCAGTTAGCTTCTGGTAAGTTTGTTCAGTTAGAAATCATGGGGGGGTAGCTGTCTCGTAATCTTGGGGTGGGGGTAAGGAAATGAGGTTCAAATCTTCTTTAGCCCAAAATGAATTCTTCGCCCAGGGAAGACTAGGACATCACAACACAGCAGCACAAACAGTGGAGTGGGGGGAGGACAGGGACAGGAGGGAGGGAAGGGAGACAGCTGGGGATGAAGGAAAATGGGCTTAAGTCACAGGAGATTTGTAGAAATCGTGCTCCTGGGGGAGGAAAGGCCGCCAACAAGTTTGTCACAAAGCTCAGAAGCAGTAAAGTGATTGTACCACAGACTTTACAAGGTTAGAGGACAAGCACCAGGCTGGGAAAGCAGCTCCCGCCGGGACAGGCCCGCATCACCCGGGGGCTGGCGTGTCACACTGAGCCTGGTTCCAGGGGCGCAGAAAGCGGTGCCGAGCCGGGTGTGTGCAGGTCACAACCGCGTGGTGCCGCGTGTTCCGATGCAGATGCCGTGGAGGACGTGAGAGAGGAGTGCCAGAAGTTCGGGCCCGTGGTGTCGCTGCTGGTCCCCAAGGAGAGTCCTGGCCGGGGACAGGTGAGTGGGCGCCTCACTGTGCCCCTGGTTCCGGGGGCTGGGACTTGCTTCAGGGCGCCCTGGTTCTGCTGAGGGGCCACGTTTTCCAGGAGTTCTGTAGCGTGCACACAGTTGTTTTACCAGTTAAGTGCTTACCTGCTTCGGAGTCATGTAAGCACCATAAGCACCAGCACCACGGGAATTACGGGCTGACTTGGGTCGGTTCAGCCACAGAGCTCTTTGGGCCCAGTTCCGTTCTGGCTGAGTTGCATTAGAAGCTCAGGTGACGTTCCGTGTCTGGGAGGACACTCGGCCACCTGGCTCCAGTCTCCGCGTCGGTCGCTCAGCTTTTCTTACTGTGAAACATGGGCTAAAACCAGGATCACGTGGTTTTCTTTAGGAATTGTGATTCTAAATTAAATTTCATGACAAAGAAGATACATTTTCCTTTGCCTTTAGTATTTTTATTTTTCAGGAAACAGCACGTTTTCCTGTGTTGGGGTTCCCCGGCCTGGACGTCTCGGCCGTGCGCTCTGGGTGGTCCTTGCTGGGCTGGTGTGTGCGTTGCGGGCGCCCTGGTGGCACCTCAGCCCCGGCCCCCCACGCCTGCCCTGCCCCTGCCTCCCCGCGTGACAGCCAGGGTGTCTGGCCACTGCCTGATGCCTTGGGGGTGAAGCCACCTCTGGTCACGGGTTATTGCTTCGCCCTGTGGCTCCATGTCGTGTAAACGTGGGGCAAGAAGAGGAGGAAGGAGGCTTCCCTCCAGTCAGGAGGACGCTGCCTGTCTCACACCAGCGCCGTCTCTCCGATGGGTGTCGGGAGGCACAGCACCCTTGCTGCGGCTTCTGACCAGCAGGGACTCTCGGACCCCCAGCCTGGGCGAGGAGAGCGGGCTTGGTCCCCGCTGGACTGCTGGGTCCCCGGGGGACAGAGTCCTCGGAAAGCACCTCAATCTTGCTGCTCCCAGGGGTGGTCCGTGGACCAGCCCCGTGGGCCCCGTGGGCCCCGTGGGCGTCTGTTACAGGCACCTCGGGTCCCTGGCAGAAGTGCCGCTCCCAGGCGGTGTCCGGAGACAGTCACCGTGTCCTCTCCCCTCACAGGTCTTCGTCGAGTACGCGAGCGCCGGCGACTCCAAAGCTGCCCAGAAGCTCCTGACGGGAAGGCTGTTCGATGGGAAGTTTGTGGTGGCCACGTTCTACCCGCTGAGTGCCTACAAGAGGGGCTACCTGTACCAAACCCTGTTGTAGCCGGTGCCGTGGGGTCCCGGGTCTGCGCTCCGCGTCCTCCCTGAGTAGGAGCCGTGCTGCTGTCACGAGGGCCTGGTGTGTTTGTCCCCAAGGAGGTGCGGCCGCTGCCCGTCCAGCAGCTGCACGGCAGGTGGCGCTGGGCAGGACAGGCCCGGGCGCGGCACCCAGCCAGCCGTGTGCCCCCCACGGCATGCGGTGCACCAGGGGGTCCGCAGTGCCTGGTGTTGCTGTACAGCCCCTGCGGGAGCCCGTCTGCGGGAGCCTGAGTTAGGCTTTTAGGGTAGAGCTGATGCTCCATGTTGCACAATCGTGTCCAGTGTGGGCGTCCAGTGTGGGCGCAGGCCTGTCCCCGCCCTCCCCTGCTGCACCCTCCCCCACCTGTGGAGGCTGGGAGCTGAGCTCTCAGCCGGCCTGGCTGCTAGAAAGGAGGGGAGCAGTGGCTCCCTCCCGAGACGCTCAGAACACGGGGTCCCTGGGATTACGTGGCCACTGCCCCTCTGCCTGCCCAGGGAGGCCCTGCGCCAGCCCACCCTGCTCCTGGGCTGCAGCCCTGCTCTCTGCTGCGGCGAAACCGACATCAGAAAAAGAACAAGCTCAGTGAAGGGAAGAGAAACCGGCGGAGGTGGTGGGTGACCACGGCCGCTCTGTTCCTCCTCCTCTCCCTCCCGACCTGCCCCCCATTCTCTGCCCCCCTCCCCTCCTTCCCTGGCTGAGGCGGAGCCGGAGGGACCACGCTGGGTGGGAGGCAGGGGAGTTGGGGGAGGTCGAGCTGCACAGGTGGGACCAGGAAGGAAGGAGCCCCTGGGAGAGGGTGCTGGGTGCCAGGGCTGGGGCCCCACGGGGTGCAGGCTTCCTCCTGCTTCTTGGGGTCTGTAAGGGGTTCAACTGCAGGAGGTTTTCATGAAGCACTGATTCTACAAAATGGGATACAGAGTATGGATATGTCCTTGTTTCGTTGCTATTTATTTGTTCCTAAGGAAGCCGACTTTTACCTCCTTCCCCGCTGGAAGGGAAGCCACCAGGGTGGGCTGTGCGGGCGGCTGGAGCACCAACCACGCTCACCTGGGAGGAGGGGCCCTGCTGCCCCCGCTGCGACTGGCACCCCCCGGTCTGCAGCGCCCAGGCCGCCCAGGGCTCCTCCGCGGCCACTGGGCGTCAGGAGGCCCGTGTGTGAACTGCGGGAGCCTGGGGCCCTCCCGGCGGGGACAGGAGCTTCAGGGTGTGCCCTTTGCCGGGCGCTGTCCTGCTGGGGCGCAGGCAGGTGTCCCCGCAGCCAGGCCCCTGGCCTCGCGCAGCCTGGTCCCCGCGGCGCCGGCCCCCAGCCCTTGTCCGCTTCGTGCTTCGTGCCCTGCGTGTTCGTGGTGTTTGACGCTGTACTTACCGCCAGGAGCTGCCCAGGTCGAGGGGCCGAGGGGATACTCGTGCGCCTGAGGAACCCCTTCCTGAGTTGTGTTTTATATTAAAGCCAGATTGAAACAAGATGCCTCCTGTGACTTGTGTCCCAGCCGCAGCCTCCCGGGGTCCTTCCTCTTCTCCCCTGTTGCTTCCGCCGCGGTGTCGCCAGGGGTGTAACTTTCATGTCCAGGGGTGACACCCACGGGCGCCTGCCCTGCAGTCATCGGCCACTGGAAGGAGTTTGCGAGGCCTGGGGAAGAGGGGTCCTGCCTCCCAACCGGCCCCCTGGGGAAGGCGGCCTCGCGGCGTCTGCGTCCGCGTCCTGCCCTGCGCCTCCCTGGTGGTGGTGGGTCAGGGGGTCGAGGTGCCCCTTGGCCAGCGAGCAGCCCTAGGCTGGCCCCGCCCGTGTGGCGGTCCAGACACCGCGTCCTGGGAGGAGGAAACCGCGGGCTGGGCTGTTCCCGCCGGTCCTGCTGCGCCGCGGCTGATCCCCGCGTCTGCAGCGACACTGGCCGCTGGGGTGGGGGGGGGTGCAGGGGCTCCGGTTCGGTGCTGACCCCGAGTCGCGCAGCGGGCTCCGTGCTCGCACCGGCGGGGATGCCTGGGGTTGCCCCTGCCCCCCGCTGTGTCCGTTCCCCCCCCCCTGCTGCCCCGCTCCGCACTGGTCCGGGGTCGCGCGCGGCTGCCGGGTCCTGCGCGGCTGCCGGGTCCTGCGGGCGCGGTGGACCGGAGCCGTTTCCCTCCCGGCCCGAGGCTCTTCCCAGCGCTGCGCTCCGCCCCGCCCCGCCCCGCGCCCTCGGCCCACGTCCCGCGTGCGCCCCCTCGCGGCCGCCCCGCGCCCCGTCCCGCGCTTGGCCACGTGGCGCCGAAAGCTTCCGCGGCTCCTTCAGAAATCGCTCCGGCCGCCGGGGGCGAGCGGTCCAGTCGGGCGGTGAGGACGCGCCGCTTCCCCGGTGGCGGCGATTCGGAAAGGAGGTCCCGGCTCCTCCTGCCGCACCCACTGCGCGCTCGGCCCTCGCCCCCGCCCGGCGCCCAATCAGGACTGTTTATATGGTTTTTCTTTTTTTTTTTAAAGATTTTATTTTATTATTTTTAGAAAGAGGGGAAGGGAGAGAGGGAGAGAGACATCAGTGTATGGTTGCCTTTCACCTGCCTCCAGCCACAGACCTGCCTGGAGACTTGGTTTGCAACCTGGTTATGTGCCCTGGCTGGGGATCGAACCAGCGACCTTTGGGTTCGCAGGTGGTTTTTCTTGAATGTTTTACTTACCGTTAGAGAGACAGGAGGAAGGGGAGGAAGAGAGGGAGAAGGACAGCATGTGTGGTTGCCTCTCGCGCGGCCACTTGGCCCGCAACCCCGGCCCTGCCCGACCTGGAATCGAACCAGGGGCCCTCTGGTTCGCTGGCCCGCGCCGTCCGCGGCGCCACCCCAGCCCGGGCCATATTGGAGGTGTCGCTTGAGAATGTCTGCGATGCTGGCGAAACCAGCCTAGGCTGTGCCTTTACGTGTGTGTCTCGCTTGGCATTTAATAAATGGCGACACTTCATTAACGTGTTTCTTTCCGGAAGGGAAACGGCATGGACGGGGGTGTGTGTCTGTCTTGGCATCTCAGGGGTGACCGGGACCTGAATGCACCACAAGCGGACAGATCACCCCGAAGGTTCAGTTTCAAGAGCGAGCCTTGAAAATTGAGCACCTGGGCCTGGCTCACGATGTGTGACCCACAGCCGAGTGTTAGAAGTTTGTTTCTAATTACCTCTTTTCCTAGACGGCCCATGTTCAATGAACATTTTGAAAAATGGTATTTTTCTCCCTCCCTCTCTCCTTTTTTTTCACGTCACCGTGGATGGGGGCTGGGTGGGGGCCGGGTGGGGGCCGGGTAGGGGAAGGGCATGTGTTTTAAGGCCTCGACGCTAAGACAATATTTTTGGTGGAATGACTTTAAGAGGAAAAGGAAGGAGCCAGTTGGAGCCAAAGAACCATCCTCATTGGCAAACGTCCTGGGGGTGATGGTTTTCGTAAAAAAAATAATAAACTGTTACATGAAGTTCCATGACCAATAATGCTTAACACATGCCGGGAAGTCCTGCGAGCCGGGTCCCAGGCGGCAGCTGACGCGGGGAGGGCGGGGCCCCGTTGGCCCAGTGGACGCGCCTGCGCCCCCGGGTCTGCGTCCGAGCAGGTGGTGGGGCCGCCCGGCCGGCGGGCGCTGGTCTTTCCTGACGGCGGAGGTTCTTGCTCGTCAACACCGTCCACTTTGCACGGGCAGGTCTCTCAGGCCGCCCTGACGCTGCTCGTGGCTTTCGTGGTGTTGGGCTCAGGGCGATGTTCGTGGGCCTGAATCCCGCGCGGTCACTTTGGAGTTGGGGAAAGTTCTGTGGCGCCCGAACCGAAGGATCGTTTCTAGCCCCTCGGAAACCAGTCGAGTTCCCCCCTGCGGCGCGTCCGGGGTTCTGTAGCTTGTCCGTCTCAGGTCCTTCCTCACCATCTAAGGGCCCCGGCCCACCCCACCTGCACACCCAACATCCGCCGGCGTTTCCGGGGGCCGCCCCCTCGGGCACCTCAGACTCGCTCCGGCTGTTGGTCCGCTCGCTTGTCCTATGGGGGGGCCGTCTCACGTCCCCAACGTGGCAGTCTGTGCGGCTGCACCTCGCAGAACGCAGTGCCCGCTGAGATGAGCGGGTCTGGCCAGGTGACCCCACAGTGACGCTGGGGAGAGCAGCCGGGTCCCCCGCGGTTGACGGAGCCAGGAAGCTGCGGTGCCGGCGGGTCCCCCCGAGGCCCAGCGTTGCCGGTGCCAGGACAGGGCTCGGGGCTGCAGGGGCTCCCACGGCCTCTCCTTCTGGGAGGGGAGGTGCTGGCAGAGGACCTGGCCCGCCCACACATCGGTCGCCCAGCAGCCGCCTGCCCCTCACCTCCAGCCCCTTGACCCCTGCACTTGAACTTGAGGGCTGTGGAGCATCAGTCTCCCATCACAATGCCCTCCCCTTCTGAATCCGTCCCGAACTTAGGAAATCAGGTGGGCGCTGCCCACAGGCAGGGCTGCTGGGGCGCACAGGTCAGTGCCCGGCAGGACCCACTGCCTGAGGCCTCCCGCGGGCGCAGGGCAGGGCAGCTGTACTCCCGAGCCTGGTCCTGTTCCCGGGGACGGGTCCGCCCTGCTCTGGCAGTGAGTGATGAGTGATGGGGGCCCGTGAGGGTGGGACGGGCCTCCCGTGGGGCACTGATGGGACAGGAAGCCCTGACCCGCCCTGAGTCACGGCCCCTGGATGTGTCACAGCTCGGGTGGAACTCTGAGGCCTGAGCTCCGGCAACAGCAGGTGACGCAGGGGCCCCCACCCAGGCTGCCCCGTGGGATGGCCCCCACACATGGGCAAGGAACCACACAAGGCTCAGGACGCAGCCCCTGCCTCCTGTCCGAGGAAAGGGCGGGAGTCGGCTGACCGGCCAGCCCAAGGCACGAAGGCCACACAGGGCCTGGCCTCTCCCAGCCTTGGTGGGTGTCCTGTGGACAGAGGGGACAGGTTCCTTTCCTGCCTCTTTTCGGGGCATCAGAGCTACCTGCCGGCTCGTAAAGGCCATGTCACTGGGGTCAGAGACAGCGAGGGGGCCAGACGCCCCCCGCGGGTGTGGGAGCCAGTCGGAGGGCAACAGAGGAGGAAACGACAGGCCGGGTGTGTGCGGCTTCACCGCGGGGCTTCGTGCCTTTTGCAAGCCGCCCAGCTGCGCACCCCCCGGTCCCTCACGCGGGACGGTAACGGTTGTGTCGCGAAACTGAGCTCATGCACGTAGAGCCGCAGGAAGGTTCCCTTTCCCTGGCGTCTCAGCCTCCTGACGGCCCACGGCACGTTGCGCGCTGTCTGCTCGCCCTTCCCGGGAAGGAGCCCTGGTCCTGCCTGGTTTGCGGCTGAGCCACCGGAGGAACGAGGACGGGAACCCGGGGAGCGGCCGGCGGCTGATTGACCGACGGGCCCAACATCCCGCAGGGTGGCCCGTTGCGGACGCCGTTCGGTCCACGAGCCGGGAGGGAAGTTCCGCGGCCCAGTTCGCGCAGCACGTCCGCCGTGTAGCCAGCATGCCGAGCCGCCGGCCTTTCTTCCGTTGCGCTTCCCGCCAGCGCCCTCTTGTGGACTCGCCCCGCGAACCCCTGCTCTGCGGCCAGGCCTGGCGCCAGGTCCAGCAACGTGACCTGGGACGCTGACCGGCTAGTTTTTCGGGGGGAAACACAAATGCACGTGAGCAGCTCGTGAGGGGCACCTGCCAAGTTCAAAGGTCAGCTGCCGAATGGCTGCGCCGCTGGAAAAGCCCGCGTGCGGGCGCGTTCCCGGTCGGGGACGGGTGCCAGGCCACCTGCAGGAGAGGCAGGTGCCACCCCTCTGCGTCCGCCCTGTCGGCGGGTCGGGGCGAAATGCTGGGCAGGTCGCGGGCTCCTAAGCAAACCCCGGAAGGTCTTGTGTCGGACTTTCCGGTGGAAAGGGAGCTCCGTTGGGGCCGGGGCGGCTTTGGGGAGCCACAGGCTCCCCTGCCCGCCGGGAGCTTTGGAAAGAGCTTGTGAACCCCGGTCCTCCGGCACGGTTTTCTGGGTCAGGCCCTGCTGCCGCGAGGTCCCCCCTCCACCGCCCTGTTCCACCGACGTCCCACCGACCTTTGCTCCGTCCTCCATCCTTACCTCTCCCGTACGTCCCAGACTTGAATGTTTACAGCATCTGCGTGATACGAAACATTTAAACACCGTGAAAAGAAACCCCAAAGGTCCTGCCTTTTGAATTTTCATCTTTCATCGCAGAAAGCAAAGGGAGAAAGGGGTCTCAGGGGACCGCTGCCAGGCCTGGGACCCTCTGTGCATCCGTGGGCAGCCAGGCCCAGCGGCACCGGGCCGGGCACCCCGTGGCGCACAGCGGGGACATTGCTGTCCGTCTCTGTCCCACAGGACAGGGCCACCAGGAGGAAGGCTCCACGTGGCCGGAGCTGGGTGGACCCAGAGCAGGGCGTGGAGCACACGGAGGGGGGCGGGGAGGTTCCTGCTACGTTTTCCTCGGCAGGTGAGGAGCCAGAGAGGTGTGGAGCAGGGGGCTGAGGCAGCTGTAGGGGTGCCCGAAGCTGGGGGGCTGAGCATGGCTGCAGGAGGGCTGGGGCCCAGGTGGGAGAAGGCAGGGCCCCCAGGAGGATCTGGGTCTTAAGCACCTGGTCTGTTCTTAGACGAACCCCTTCACTTTGGGGAGATTTTGTTTTCTTACCCATGAACTAGGGGGTGGGGGGTAGGGGGGCGGACAAGGTGACCACCTGCCGACAGCCCAGGAATGGAAGGTCAAGTCCACCCTCCCCCACACGGAAAACACGCTCAGTTTGGAGTCCTGAGGCTGTTTAGTGCCCACACGCCCTCACTCCCTGCTGTGGACTCTTCCTAAGTTCCAGGGCTCCCCACTTTGTCTCCCACTCCAAACCCCCAGCGGATGCCTGGAGCGGCGGGTGGGACTGAGCCCAGCGAGTACTGTTCCTCCCCGCCCAGCTTCCCGGGGGGGGGGGGGGTTGGGGGGTGGCGCCTGGCTTCCCATCAGTAGATCCGAAGTGCCATTGTCACCGCCCTTTATCGGGGCCTTTTCTGGGTGAAACAGGAGTGACCTGAACACAAGCCCTGAAACTCTGAGACCGCTGATCCGGTAACCAAGGGGCTAACGGGCGGAGCACACACATGCCACTTGGATGCGCTGCACACAGCCGTGACTCACGTCCTGGGTGGGACCCGGCGGGACGGCGTGAGCTTTCGTCACACAGCTCAGAACATCACTCGGTGCGAAGCCAAGGAGTTGTTTACTTAATATTTTTTGACAGTGGGTAACAGTGACGGTGGACATCGGAACTGCAGGCGAGGAGGGACTGAGTAGATAGTTGCAGGGAGCTGTCCTTTGGCAGAAAAAACAAAATATTTAAAAACCGCTTGACAGGGTGTACACGTTATTTCACAATATTTCACAACACTCACCGAGCCACGGAGCGTCTGGTGGGTGGGAGGAGGGGTGCTCTCCGGGGGCAGGAGAGGCCGCGGCCTTGGACAGCCAAGTCCCGCGCTCACCCGCCCTTGTCCCCTGGAAACAGTGACCTCACGCTCACTGGCTCCTGACCTTGAGCCCCGCGCCCTTCTGGGAAGTCACCTGGGTCCTTTCAGAAGTTGGAGGGTCTGCCTATCCCGCCTGTTGCCCTCCCCCGAGATAAGCAGATGGTGTGTATTTTTCTAACGCCCCCTGCCTTTCATTTACGAATACTGGAGTGTATTTAGCTTTTCCCTGTAACAACAGTTCCTGAAAGTCACTTCATATACATTCATTTTAGTCTCTCCTTCTCTCTGGGAGGTACACACTATTCCTCATTTTCTTGGATCACTTGTGTGATTTCTTTTTCTTTTTTCTTTTTAATTTTATTTATTAATTTCAGAGAAAGGGGAAGGGAGGGAGGCAGAGAGGGAGAGAAGCATCCATGTGTGGTTGCCTTTCACCTGCCGCCAGCTACGGACCTGGCTGGAGACCTGGCTTGCAACCTGGTCATGTGCCCTGGCTGGGAGTCAAACCTGCGACCTTTGGGTTCGCAGGCCGAAGCCTTATCCACTGTGCCACCAGCCAGGGCCATGTTTCCCTCTTTACGGTGGTTTTGTTCTTTATTCATCCATCCACCCGGGATTGATGGGCATCATCGTCCCTTCGGAAGAAGAGGAAACAAGGTTCAGAGAGGTTACAGGCACCCGGCTTCTCAGGGGGGAACTTTGAGTTTTAATCCCTGGCTCCCAGTTTGAATTCCTCTAAGCCCTCAACTGTAAGAATGTTGAGGAGTAACAATCCGTGTATGTTTAGAAAACCACTGTCTTAACCTTTTCCCGTCCTTGCAGGTGACCCTGCGATGTTCAGTGGCCTTGTGGGCTGGCTTCCAGGTCTCTGGGTGGGACCCAGGCATCGTCCATGGAGTGGGTTTCGGGCATGGTTACCACGGGCGGTTGGAAAGGTTCCTCCCGGTATCGGCAGCCCGACCACAGGCGGCTTTCGGGACGTGGGGAAGCGTGTCAGGGTGTCCAGCAGCTACACAGCCCCTGACAGAGGAAGCACTCCAATACCAAAAATTAGGGTTTATTTAGTATTCACTCTGTTCTGCATTTGTTACTTGTGCTTCCTGGTTTAACCCTCACAACAATCAGAGGGGAAGGGAGGGAGGAAGGAGGAAATATCATGTGAGAAACATCAACCTGTTGCCTCTCGTAGGCACCCTGACCAGGCCCCAATCTACTGACCTTTCACTTGGCCAGGTGATGCCCAACCTACTGAGCCACGCCCGTCACCAAAGGCTATTCAAAAGTTTTGTTTGGCCCTGGCTGGTGGCTCAGTGGATAAGACGCCGGCCTGCGAACCCAAAGGTCGCTGGTTCGATCCCCAGCCAGGGCACATAACCAGGTTGCAAGCCAGGTCCCCAGGCGGAGGCAGATGAAAGACAACCACACATGGATGCTTCTCTCCGTCTCTCGCTACCCCTCTCTCTAAAAATAATAAAATATTTAGAAACATAAAAGTATTGTCAGTATTATAGCTGAGAAAATCGATGCACAGGAGGCGGTTAACTGGAAGCAGAACTCCGTCTGCAGATCGGGGTCCCGCCCCTTCAGAGGGCGGAGTACGGCGGCGCACGGGGCTAAAGCGGGTCTCGGCGGCCTCGGTCACCCCGTCCGGGAACCGAAGGCCACCGTCGCCCAGAGCTGCCTCAGTTTACCCGAGGACTGCGCTGTCCCGTCTCCTTTCGCGCCTGCTCCGCAAGCCGCGCGCTCAGGGCCGAGGCGACCAGGGGACCGGCCGCCGGGGCGCCGGGGGTGCGGGGTCCCCCGCAGTCCTCTTGGCTGAGAAACCCGCAACTTCCGCACCCGCCGTGCGGGCCGTGCAGCCGGGCGCCGCAGAGCCACGTGCGCGCACCCGCGGCCGAGCTCGGGGACCCGCGCGCGGGGCTCCCCCACTGTGCCGGGGGCGGGGCCGTGTGTCCCGAGTGCTCGGAGCCGCCCGCATTGGCTCAGAGGATGAGTGACGCGAAGGCCCCGCCCCCAAACGCCCCGCCCCGCGCCCAGGCCCCGCCCCCGCCCAGGCCGCGCTCGCGCTGCTGACGTGTCGCCGCGCTTCCTCCTCCGCCCGGGTCGGCGCCCGAGGGCGGGTGGCGGGCGCTGCTCCCCGCCCAGCCCCGGCCCGGCCCCGGCCCGGCCCCCGGCGCGCCTCCCGCGCTATATATGCGGAGCCGCGGGAGCCCGGGCGAGCGGGGCTGGCGGACGCGTCGCGCAGGAGTCGGAGTGCGGGGCGGCCGAGGTGCGGGGCGGGGGCGGCGCTGCGACACGTGGACCGGCCGGGCCGCTCAGTCCGCCGGGGGCGCGGGGGGCGGGGTGGCCCGTACGGTCCCGGGTCCGGAGCCCACGCGCCCGCTCGCGGGTTGGGCCGGGCGGGCGGGCAGCGCGGGGCTCGGGAAGGGCGGTGGGCGCCGCGGCCAGACCGGGGGCGGCGGGTGGGCCCCCAGCGCCCGGCGTCAGGGCCGCACCAGCCGGAGCCGCCGCCGCCGTGATCGCGGGGTCCGCCGTCAGGCCGCGTGGTCGTGCCCGCGCAGATCGCCCGGGTCCTGGGACGCGGCGTCCGATCCGAGCGGCGGTCCGCCCGCTGCCGCTGTCTGGCGCCGCCTCCTGCGCAGGAGCGCCCGCCGCGGGCTGTCGGCTCGGTGGCGCGGACTCACCTTCTTGGGCGTCGCCGTGGGTCGAGTCCGCTGACCGACAGGTGGGGCCGCCCCGCGGTGCCCGCAAGTGTGCGGACGTGCGGTGGCCCCGCGGCGCGTCCCCTGCGCGCGGTCGGGCTGGGCAGCGTCCGAAGGGGCCGGTGGGCCGGCTGCTGAGCTGCGCCCCGCGGGGAGGACCTGGCACCGCTGAGAGCGCTGGGCGAGGCTGCAGTCGTGGCGCCTGCGGCTGTCACTCCGCCCTGGACCTGCGACAGGTCCTCTTGGTTCCCCTCAGTCGCTGGAGCCGCCGCCATCGCAGCCCGGTAGGCGGGTGGCGCCCTGTCTGCTGCCCGTCCTCCTACCGCCCGGGGACCTGACTCACACCCGCGCCCCGCGCCAGAGCCCCCGGCTTCCCAACCAGCGGCCTGGCCTGGACCACGGGGCGCTGGACGCGCCTCTGCTCGCTTCCCCGGCCGCGTTGGGCTCCTGGCTCTGGCTGCAAGGACCTCCGCAGAGGGTTCCCGGGACCCCGCTTCCTTTTCCTCTGGGCACTTGCCCCCCTGCATTCCAGGCACCCTGTGCAGCCACGGCCCCCCCGAGCTGGGTGTGGCCACCCAGGTTGTTGCCCTCCTGACGTGTCCCTGCCCCTGGTCGGGGCGCCCACCCTGGCGCCCACCGAGTCCCTGTGCAGGGAAGTGATGGCAACAGGGTCGGCAGTGGCTCTGTGGGCAGTTGAGGGACTTGGGGAAACCTGTGCACCTGGTGGGGGAGGGCGACCGGGACCCTCGAGCTCTCGGGAGATGCAGCCCCGCCGGCGCCGTTTTGCTGCTCCAGGCCCGCGAGTGTCTGATTGTTGTTCAGCTGCTCCACCGCCTGGACTTCTCGTTCCCCGTCCTCGGCCAGGTCTTTCCATCCTCCAGCGCCGGTGGAGGCTGACGCACCTCGCCGGTGGGCAGGGCAGCAGGTAGAGAGGGCTCCCGGGTGCAGGGGCTGCGTGTGCACCGGTGGCCCTGTTCGCCTGGCAGGCGGGTGCTGGTTGCTCCCCGCTAGGCGGGTGCGGAAACCCAGGCGCAGGAAGGTGACACCGCTTCTCAGGCTCAGGCCTTACGGGGCCGTGAGCTGGACCCACTCGGCCGCCGGACCCAGGGCCACACTGGCTCCCGCCCCAGCGTGCCTGGGACCCGCAGCCGCGTCGTTCCTGTTCTCCCTGCTCTCACGCGGGTGGCGTGGCGACTGGGGACGGGGTTGAAATCCTCTTCTCTCTGGGGTCCTGCCTCTCAGCCTCAGTTTCCCCCTGTCAGGTTCACATCCTTCGCTTGGTCACTGGGCCCTTCAGGGTCACCACACCCTCACCCTCACCCTGCACACGGGCACCCCGTCCTGCTCTGACCCCCGCGGGCCTCCTGGTGGCCGCTGTGCCGCTCCTCCCCCGTCTCTGTCCCCCCGGCCCTGTGTGCCCGCGGCTGGGAGCTGCCCCTCTTCCCTGCCAGGCGAGGTGCCGGCCTGCTGTCTCGGCCTCCTCCTCCCTCCTGCGTGCGGCTGGACGTCGGCTGCTCTTTCAAAAGCGCCCGTCTGCCAGCCACTCCGTGGGCCTCGCTCCTCCCCTTCGGGCTCAGTTCTCAGTGAGGGACCCGCGGTTCCACCCCTTCTCTGCTTGCCGGTGGCCCGTCATCTCCAGCTCTGCACCCGGGAGCTGCGGGCGACCGCAGTGGTTAGAGGTTACACTCCGGCCGTCGGACCTTCCGTGACGGCAGCTCCGCGCTCAGAGGCAACGGCACGCGGCCACCTGTGTGCTCACGTCCCAGCGCAGCCACCTGCTGGCTCTGAGGACGGTGGGACCCGTGCCGCAGGGTTGGGGGGACAGCGGGCTGTGCAGGGAGAGGCGCCCAGTGCAGCGTCCAGCCTGCAGTGCGGACCTGGGTGTCGGCAGCCGTTGGGGTGGGAAGCTGGGGCTTCCGCTCCACGTCAGGTTCTTCAAATGCACTTGTTTTTGGCAGGAAACCCCGTCGGGGTGAGGTTGGACTCGGACCTTCCGCTGACTCCTTTTCTCCTGCAGGTCCGCCCGGGTGGAGGTGGCCCGTGTCCTCCGGGAGCACCATGGACGTCGGGGAGCTCAGGCGCAGGCTGTCGGGGGCGGGGCAGGGGCACCTGCTGCGGTTCTGGGACGAGCTGCCCGAGGCCCAGCAGGCGGAACTCGGGGCCGAGCTCCAGGCCATGGACTTCGAGGAGCTGACCGTCTTCTTCCGCAAGGCCATGGAAGGGTTTAGCCAGGCCTCCCAGCAGGAGGAGGTGGACGCGCGGATGGAGCCTGTGCCCCCCGAGGTGCTGGGCAGTGCCACCCGGGACCAGGAGCAGCTCCAGGCCTGGGAGAGCGAAGGTACCGGGGCCTGAGGTTCGTTGTGAGGGTGCTCGTGCCGCCGCAGCCGGGGCACCAGGCAGCCTGTCCCCCCTGCTGGCGCCGCGTTCTCCGTTCCCGGAGCCCCTCTGAGCCTCCTCAGTCGGGACCAGGTCACCTCTCGTCTCTTCCTTCTGTGTCCGTCTCGTAGACGCACAGGACGCGTGTTTGTGCTGCTCGAACCCAGCGCTGACCCCCCACGAGTGTCTGTCCCCCCACCCCCTGCGGCCGTGCTTGCCAGCGGCTCTCCGTTGGGAACCCTAGGGGTCCCGGCGTCTGCGGGTTCTGGCCGGGCGCCTGCGCTGTCCCCCGCTCTGCCGTGGGGAGCTCGGCCTCTTCCCTGGGCCTCGCCTCGCGCCGTCCCCACGGCCTCGTCCTCTGCTTCTCAGGCCCCAGGTATTCGTCCGCCTCCTCCTTCGTTCGGCCGGCGGTTCCTGTGGTGACGCGGCGTCAGGGCCGTGGGGACGGGTGTCCGTCAGGTGGCTTCCGGCAGTGCCGGGACCAGCGCAGGGGCCTCTTTAGCAGGTGCCTCAGTTTAAAAGCAGCTCACGCTTGTGCTAGAGAAGTTGGAGGGGCGCCCACAGTCCCCGAAGCAAAAGTAACTTCTGTCCCCCACAGCCAGAGGCAAATGCACAGCGGTGGTTTATGTATCTTCTCGCAGTGCACAGGTTACAGTCGTGAGTAACTGTGTAGCCTGTTTGAACGATTGTTAGCGTGAAAGATTCAAGCCTACGTTGGAGGGAGGTTTAGAGAGGAGAGCAGTCAGGGGAACGCCCGTGTGCCCTGTGCCCTGTGTGCCCTGTGCCTGTGTGCCTGGTGCCCGCATGCTTGTGTGCCCGTGTGCCCGTGAGCCGTGTGCCCTGTGCCTGGTGCCCGTGTGCCCGTGAGCCATGTGCCCTGTGCCCATGTGCCCGTGTGCCCTGTGCCTGTGTGCCCTGCGCCCGTGTGCGCCGCCTCAGCGCAAGGGCTGGAGAGCTGCTGCCTGGCGTCATTCCTGCTCTTCCCTCCGCTGTGGCGTCCTCCCCGCCCCTGACGTTCCTCAGGGCCCCTGTGCCACCTCTGTCCCTCCTGCCACGAAGGCACAGAAGCCCCAGGAGGCACAGCTGCTTCAAGCAGAGGTCGCCCTCATGAGCCTGTTTGGCTGATGTGCTCACATGGGCTTCGTATTTTGGGGAAACAGTTAACTCTGAAGTCCTTGTGATGGCTGTGGTTAAAAATTAACGAGGCCTCGGCTCTGACACCCTTTCCCGGGGAGTGGCCTGTGCTCCCCCCGCCCCCCATCAGGCAGGTGCTCCTGGCGCAGGCGTGGGGACCGGGCTCGCCCAGCCGGAACTCAGCCGGATGGGGTGGCCCGGGATCGCCTCCCGTGCACCGCGGCTCCTGGGCTCCCCGCCCACACGGCTCCTGTGAGCTGGGCAGGGTTTCCTGACCTCGGAGCTGCTCCTGCCCGGGTCCCCTTGGCAGGACACTTTTTAACTCTGTGTCCCGAAAGGGAGAGCGGAAGGGTGAGGCAGCGAAGTGTTTTTGTGTTTAGCTTCGCTTTCCTGCAGGTCTGGAGTGGAAGTTCGGGACTCGGGATCTGCGGGCTGAGCGCACGGGTGCTGGGTTGCCTGTGGCCACCGGCGAACGTGTGGAGCCCTGGGCTGCTGCTCTGTCACCAACTCACTCACGGCCGCCCAGCTTCCTGGCCCTGAGGTCGTGGGGAGGCGGGTGCTGGCCCGTGGGACGCGGTGTGGGCTGCTGTGGAGGCGCCCGGGCGGCCGGCGCTGTCCCGCGGGCTGTAGCTCCTCCCGTTCTCACCGTGCGGCCGGCCTGGCCCTGGCGGTGGCCCAGCTGGTCAGCGTGTCGTCCTGTTGCGCCGGGGTTGAGGGTTCCACCCCCAGTCAGGTGCCGACCGTGAAGGACGGAGCAGGTCCTCTCCGCCCCCCGTTGCTGTCTCGCTCATTGGTTTTCAAGACAGAAGCGCAGCTGCCTTGCTCCTCGGTAGGGGGACTTTCTGTCCCTGGGTCTCCGTCCGCCAGCGACCGCAGCAGGAGCAGGTGCCCTGGCGGGGCGGCTGCGGGGCGGAGCCTGGTTCCCTGGAAACCGCGTCTCTTTGGAAAGTCGGGGATCAACGAATGTAAAGCAGTTTTCAAGATGCCTGTGGCTCCCCGTCCCCTCCGATGGCCTCGTGTCACTCGGCCTTAGCTTCATGGGGGTCAGCGTAACGGGGGACAGTGTCCAGCCAGTGGCGTTTTGCGGGGAGCCGCAGGGTGCTGGCCGCCACTCAGCACGAGGGCGGAGGTGGCTGTGAGGCGTGGGGGCCGCCGGAGCCCCGGTGTGTGGGGGACTCAGTTGCACTTGCGTGTGTGTTTGTGTCTTGAATTCTCTGAGTTTATTTTGGTGTGAAGGGCGGTATTTTACCCAGGCCCCAGGTTCGGTGGGTCCTCGCCCACCGGCGGGAGGGTGGCCTGCGCGTGTGTCCGCAGGTGCCGCGTCGCAGGCTTTGCTGACGCCGGGGTTGTCTTCTAGGGCTGCTCCAGATCTCCCAGAGCAAAGTGGCCGTCCTCCTGCTGGCCGGAGGGCAGGGGACGCGGCTGGGCGTGGCGTACCCGAAGGGGATGTTCGACGTGGGGCTGCCGTCCCGCAAGACCCTCTTCCAGATCCAGGCGGAGCGCATCCTGCGGCTGCAGCGGCTGGCAGAGGGGCGCTGGGGCCGGCCCTGCGTCATCCCCTGGTGAGGCCCGGGGCCACGGGGAGGGAGGGGACGGGCCTCCTTCACCAGCAGACACAACCCCCGCCGTGGGCTCCCGCTCCGTCCAGAAAGTTCATACCCGTCCTCGTGGGGGGCGGCAGGTTGAAAACCTGAATCTTCGGAGCGTGAAGGCTTTGCTCTGCGGTTTCCGGCGCTGCTGGCTGGAGGCCACGGCCGCCGTGGGTCCTCGTGCGCCCCCCCTCCGCCCTGCCTTCGGGGCTGGAGAGGGACCTGTGTTCTGAGCAGCCACCGCGGGACACGCGGCAGTCGGTCGCGCGCTTCCCTCCGCCCCTCCCGCACACGCTGGCTCTTTCTCGGGGGTCTTCTGTCATCTGCTTCGTTGGGCCCCTGCCCTTCGCCCCAAGAGTCCACGATGCCCGGGATGCTTTGGGGACTCGGCCAACGCCGCCCGCGGTGGGAACTCCACCATTTTCCTCACTGGCCCGGTCAGCCCAGGAGTCAAGTGGCCGCGGCAGGTGCTGCTTTCAGACATGTTTTCTCCTTTGCTGCCGGCGCCAGCAGGAGCCCCTTCTCCCGCCAGGTACATCATGACCAGCGGCCGCACGATGGCGTCCACGGAGGCGTTCTTCTCCAGACACGGGCACTTCGGGCTGCAGCGGGAGAACGTGATCTTCTTCCAGCAGGGGATGCTGCCCGCCATGAGCTTCGACGGGAAGGTCATTCTGGAAGCGAAGAACAAGGTGGCCATGGCCCCAGGTCTGTGCCCGCGCTTTCCCAGAAGTCACTGCGTGTGATGTTCTGTTAAGAACAGCGACGGGCGGGGCAAGAGGGGCCCTGGCCTGAGCTTAAGCCCCTGTGGCTGGTTTTAACCAGTGGGGCGGCCCCAAGCCCCTGCGTTTTCGGGTGTGAACACAGAGCAGCTCGACTTGATGGAGGTCAATCATCTGGAAGGTTAATCATCGGGACTGTCGCTGCCTGATGCCTAATTCTGTCACCGGCCGGGGTGACAGAGGCCCGGGGCAAAGGAGGTGTGGCCACCCTGCGTGGACAGTGTCGTTCCCTGGGCCGTGGGGTTCAGCACCGTCCAAGTGCTGCCCCGGAGGACGCGTGGTCCTTCCCGCGATGCCCCTGGCCCGCAGCGCGCGACCTTGGGTGACCTTCACTGCGGGCTGGGCTTCGCTCCTAAGGGGCTGTTTCACTTCCCAGACGGGAACGGCGGTCTCTACCGGGCGCTGGCGGCCCACCGCCTCGTGGAGGACATGGAGCGGAGGGGCGTCGGCTTCCTGCACGTCTACTGCGTGGACAACATCCTGGTGAAGGTGGCCGACCCGCACTTCATCGGCTTCTGCGTCCAGAAGGGCGCAGACTGCGGGGCGAAGGTAGGGCCGGGCGCCGTGGCGGAGCCCCTGGGCCTTTGTCGCCGGCCCCTCCGGGCAGGGGTCGGGCACAGGGACTTGGGGATGGGCGGATTGAGAGCCCTCCGTCTCCCCAGCGCCCCGCCAACCGCTCCCCTCCGCCCCACACAGCAGTTTTGAGTCCAGAAGGAGCGTCACCCGCTCAGCGGCACGAGGCCCGGGGACGGGCGGTCAGCGTCAGGCCTGGGCTGGATCCGCTCACGTGGGCCACACGGGAGCCGATCATGGGCGTCGCAGGTGTGGGGAGTGTTCAGGTGGCAGGTTGGACTCCAGCGAGGTGCCCGACGCAGCGTCTGGTCGTCCGGGGAGCAGGGCAGGAGTGACAGGTTGGGGTCAGGCCGCCGGGTGAGCACGGCTGCAGGGGCGCTGGCCTCGGGGCGGCCATCCTGCCATGTGCAGGGCCCCACCCTTGTCACAGTCGCTTGCCGGACACCTGCCTTCACGGCGGCAGACAGACCACGGGTCACGCGGTGCATCTAGGAAGCAGACAGGGAACGTGAGGGGAGGTTGTCGGGGCTGGTGTGACCTTCCTTCCTGGACAGCTGTCAAGGCGTCACCCTCACGCACGTGTCCCACCTGATCAAAGTCCTAATGAGTCTGTTCTGGGGTATTTGGGGACAAAGTGGTTCTGAAGTGGAGAGTAAACATGTGAAGACACCGGGACTGTTGAGGGGAGAAGGAGGTGGGACCCAGACGTGCAGGGGAGGTGAGAGCAAAAACCAGGGGAGTCACGGTGCCGAAGCCAGGACAGCGACTGGCCGCCGTGGGCGCAGGAAACGCCTTTCAGGTCCGTGGCCGCGGGCTGTGTGGAGAAGAGCTTTCAGTTTACTCGTGTGATTTCCTCGAGACTTGGGACACCTGTCCAACCGGGACACGTTTCTCAAACTGCGTGGAGGCCTGGCTGCAACCTGGCCACGTGCCCTGGCTGGGAGTCGAACCAGCGGCCTTTGGGTTCGCAGGCTGGCGCCTTATCCGCTGCGCCCCCAGCCGGGGCCTGTGCACTTTGCTAAAGCACAGGGTCTCCACCCGGAATCCAGCCTCGGCGCTGGTAGGTGTGGGTGGGCCTTTCTGCCGGAAGTGGGGGGAGTGGGCGGAGGCCCGGGGAGCCGCCGGCTCTGCCCCCCAAGGCCCCCGAGAGGTGAGGGCTGAGTGTGTACGTGGAAGGCAGGGAAGAGCATCGATTTCTAGTGAAATGGTGAGCGGGGTTATGAAAAAAGGGGGCAGAATGCCTTGCTCTTTGGGTCTTGCGACTCCCAGGGAACTGGCATCCCGTTTGTTCTCAACGCTGTTGGGTGTGGGGCCGGGGGAGGCAGGTCACAGACGGAAGGGCAGGTGGGCGCGTGGGCGCCTCACGTGGGGTTATTCCCGGGTCAGGAGGCGCCTCTGGGCCCGGGGTCAGCTGGGGGTTCGCGGTCGCAGAGCCGGGGAGGGCAGGTGTGGTCCACGCTGACCCGGCCTCCTGGCTCCACCCCGGCGAGACGGCGGAAGGTCCGGCGGGTGAGGCCTTGGAGGCCGGCTCAGCGGCTGCGGTCTGCCCGGGCAGGTGGTGGAGAAGACGAACCCCACGGAGCCGGTGGGCGTGGTGTGCCGCGTGGACGGCGCCTACCGGGTGGTGGAGTACAGCGAGGTCTCGCTGGCCACAGCGCAGAGGCGCGGCCCCGACGGGCGGCTGCTGTTCAACGCGGGCAACATCGCCAACCACTTCTTCACCCTGCCCTTCCTGAAGGACGTGGTCAGGTGCGGGCGGGGGCTGCGGGGCCTTTGGCCGTCGTTCAGCAGAAGTGGGGTCACGAGGGAGATACCCCCGGCCCAGCCCTGCGGAGCTTGTCCTCCCCTGCGGCTCCGGGCCTGCGGGCTGGTGGCTCCCTTTCCGAGCGTCAGCTCTGGGCCCAGGCTGCTTCCCGGCCCCGGGGACCCCGCAGTCACCGCTGGGCTCAGCTGTGCCCCGGCCTGGGGGGCTCTCGGGACGCGGGGGTGGGTGGCGGGTGTCCCGGGCGTGGAGACCCCGCCGTGGCAGTGCTGTCCCCTGCGGTGGGCCCACACAGCGCCGCCCCTCCCTGCAGCGTTTGGGAGCCGCAGCTGCGGCACCACGTGGCTCGGAAGAAGGTCCCGTACGTGGACTCGCGGGGCCAGCTCGTCCTGCCTGACAAGCCGAATGGAATCAAGATGGAAAAGTTCGTCTTCGACGTCTTCCAGTTTGCCAGGTGGGTTTGCAGCGGGTGGGCCGGCGCGTGTCCTGGCCCTGCCCGTGCTGGGGGCCCTGACGGCCGGCGCAGGTGCGGGCGGGACAGGTTTCCCTCGTGGGAGCCGCCACCCTGAGCTGCCCGGTGCCCGCGAGGGTCTCCTCCCCGCACTCGTCCTGCCGGAGGGTTTCAGTCCCTTGTTTTGTCCGAGAGGCCGACGGCCGGGGGAGGGCTGGCCCCTGATGGAGGACGCCCCACCCCTGAGCAAGTGACCCCCAGAGGCCACCCCTGGCCTGACGTGTGCGTCTCAACCGACCGGCAGGAAAGTGCAAAGGACACGTTTCACACGGTCCTTTTTCCCCAGAGCAGATACTCACGGGGTCATTTCTCACCGAGATTTCGAGACTCCCGGCCAGGCGGGGTGGGGACCGTCTGGTCAGCGGAGGAGGAGGGCGCCAGGCACCCGCCCCAGGTTGGGCCGCGAACTGCGGGGGCCCATCAGGGCCCGGCACGTGGCCGGTCACCCTGGTTGGCTTCCCCGCCAGGAACTTCGTGGTGTTCGAGGTGCTGCGGGAGGACGAGTTCTCGCCGCTGAAGAACGCCGACAGCCAGGACGGCAAGGACAACCCCACCACCGCCCGGCGCGCCCTCCTGTCGCTGCACCACTGCTGGGTGCTCAACGCCGGCGGCCACTTCGTGGACGAGAACGGCTGCCGCCTGCCCGCGATTCCCCGGTGAGCCGCCGCCGCCTGCCCCGGACGGCTCCCCCTCCTGCCCTGCCCCTCGCGGGGCGCCTGCTGGCCCCATGGTTCCCGAGCCGTGTCCGTGTCCCGAGCCGACTGACTGGGTGACGGTTGAGGCCCCTCCCGCGAGGACAGCGTCACACCGCAGGCCGGGGCACCGGCCATGGCCCACACCTGTGGGGTCCCCCAAAGTCCCTCCACCACGCGGACCTTCGAGGGCCCCACGTCTCGCTGCGGCGCCTCAGGTCACAGAGCCAGGAAGGGACATGACATCCCTGGTCCCCGACCGGTAGGAATGTTGGGGGTTGTAGAAGTTACAACAGGGAGGTACTTGTTCCTGTTTCAAACCGAGGAAAGCCCTGTAAGCTCAGCCTGTCAGTGCGCCCGGCACTGGCCCTCAGGTGCCTGACGCGGGACCGGGGTGCGGAGCAGGTCACGCGCCCGCGGGCGAGGAGTCGGGCGCAGGTGCCTGGGGCCCGGCCGGCGTCCCCGGCGGGTTTCTCGGCCTCCGTCACCTGCGCCAGGTGGACCGTTTCCGCGGACCCTGCCCTGGGCCACGTGTGGTGCCCCCGCCTGCTCCGCCCCAGGGTTGTGTCCGGTTTGCTCCCCTTGATGCTCCTCTGTTCCCACCCAGCGCCGCCGCGAGGGGACAGTCGGAGGCCGAGGCAGCCCGAGCCAGCGACAAGTAAACACCCCGCTGCCCGCGCGCTCGGGGAGGGGCCGCGCTGCCCCCACTAACGCGGTGTGCCAGCTCTGCCTTCTGCCGCCGGGGGCTCGGGGGCCAGGCGGGGTGCGCGCCACTAACTCAGAACCGCAGTGCATGCTGGGCACAGGTGGCAGGCCTTGCGGAGACCCACGCGCAGCGTCTGGGGGCGCAGGGGCAGGCGGGGCCGGGTGCAGGGTCCAGGGTGCAGGCCGGGAGCACAGCCGGGTGGAATGCAGTGCCTGTGCCTCCACGGACGGACGGACGGACGGACGGACGCACGCACGCACGCACGCACGCTCGCTCGCTCGCTCGCTCGCTCGGTGGGAAGGCCCCAAAGGGCAGAAAACCCTCCTTTGACTGATTCTCATGCTCACAGCGCCCCCTTTCGGCCTCTTACTACCCTGCTCCTAAGCACGTCTGTCTGGGAGCAGGTCACTCAGCTGGAAGCACCTCGTGCCCTCCCGCCTCTGGGTGGGGACGGTTGGAAGAAGCCTGTGTCTTTCGATAGAGACACGACCTCATGTGCTTGTCACGCGTCCGGAGTTGCCAGGTTGGGGTGAAGTTCGGGTTGTCAAGGAGACGGGGTCCGGGGACGGGCGTTTCCCAGCGGAGGAGGTGGAGGCTGCCCGCTGTCCTTCCCGCCCGGCCGCCCTGCGCCCTGCGGAGGCAGGTCCCTGTCACTGCCGGTGTCTCCGGGACGTGGCCCTGACCCAGATGGCGCACGGGGCTGCCTGGTTTCCTCTCGGAGCCACGATGGGTGTGGCCACTGGTGCTGGTGCCGCAAGGGGGCTGAGCTTTTTGTTCTGTGTCCCTCCCAGCACCAGCGGGCAAGCTGCTTCTGTGGTTTAAGTTTTTTTTAAAAGATTTTATTAATTATTCCCAGAGAGGGGAAGGGAGAGAGGCAGAGAGGGAGAGAAACATCCATGTGTGGTTGCCTTTCACCTGCCTCCAGCTGGGGACCTGGCTGGAGACCTGGCTTGCAACCTGGTCATGTGCCCTGGCTGGGAATCGAACCAGCGACCTTGGGGTTCGCAGGCCGGCGCCTTATCCACTGCGCCACCAGCCAGGGCTGGTTTAAATTTCGACTTCATCTTCCTTGTCATTGAACCACAGCTTGTGACCTGCAAAGTGAAAGTTTCTTAAACACCTGAAAATAATCTGGCATCTTGCAGTAGCTGATGCAGGAGGCCATGCCTTTCTGGGAGGATCGCGGTGCACATGTGTGAAAGCGTGTTTGTGTGCCTGTTGTACATATCAACAACCATCACGTGGGAACCTCATGGTGTCCTCTGAGCCATGTTTTGTGTGACTCGGGATGAGGGCAATGACCAGAGCTGTGGTCGGAGGGTTGGGCGGGAGCTGCGTCTGGCCCTGGTGTGGCCAGGCTGTCACAGGGGCTGAGGGCGAAGCTGGAGGCCTGCCTGGAGGCGGGAGCAGCGGCACTGCGCCTGCACTTCTGCTGGACCGGGACTCTGGCTTCAGGCCGCGCAGCCGTGGGAGGTGCAGTTTCCGGTGTCTCCCTGGAAATGGTGAGGAATCAGGCCGGCAGGGTGAGGTGTGCTGTAGTGTCAGGTGACTCAGAATGTGAGACTTGCCGGTGACTGTCAGCGTGAAGGGGGCCTGGAGGAAGCACGGGGGGCCCGGCCTGTGTAGGGTGCAGCCCCCCTTCGCCTCCTCGAGGGACTCGGGTGGGAGCTGCGTAGGGGACGTGCTGTGCCTGTGTGTCACGTGTCACACGTGTGGTCCCGGAGCCCTGGGGATGCGGCCATCCTGTGGCTGTTACGTGGGGAGCAGTTCAGGTTTGAGTGGCCCTGGGTGGGCGAGCGGCTGCGTGTGTGGTTTCCTTGTGTCAGCGTCACGGTCACTTTCGTGCCTCGGCCTCCGGGCTGCTGCCAGGGTTGCAGTGGGTGTGAGGGACCAAGGACCTGGGGACAGGGCACAGTCCCTTGTTTTTCACTGACATGGAGGCGACGAGGGCGACGTGTCATCAGAGGGGGCTTGAGGGGCCCACGGGGGCCGCGCCCCAGGCAGGGTCTCCTCGCTTCGCTGACCTCGCAGGGGGGTTTTCGGGGACCGTGGTGCCGGGGGCGGCCTCTCAGGGGACAGCTGTGTCCGTCGCTGCCCTCCGGCAGGTGGTGTGGGCACTGCTCACGCGTGTGGTCTCTCCCCAGCTTGAAGGACGCCAACGAGGTCCCCATCCAGTGCGAGATCTCCCCGCTGGTCTCCTACGCCGGAGAAGTGAGTCTCCTCGCCTCCCCTGCCTCGGGGCTCCGGTCGGGCGCGGGGGCAGGTCCCACCCGGCTGCCTCTGCCCGCGGCCCTTTCCCTGGAGCCCCCGCCCGGCGCTGCTGGCTCCCGCCCCCAGCCTCGCGGTCACCGGCTCCACGGCCAAGGACGCCGCCCCGCTCTGCAGGCTGGTCGCGGGCTCCCCCGCACGCCAGGCGTTTGTCCGACGTGGTGCCCCCACGTGAGGCCGGACTGGGGGTGTCTGCCCTCGGGCTGTGCCGGGTCTGGGCGGGAGGGCGGGCGGCCCGTGGGGCAGCCCGGGGGAGTCGAGCCCCCAGGCAGCTTTGGGAACCGGCAGCAGAGTAGCGGCTGTTCGCTGAGTGCGGAAAAGTTCACCTCCTGGGTCTTTGTTGACTTAAATGGCGCATCGCAGCCCAGCTTTGGCCTTTAAGTCGCGGGACCAGCGGCCCGGCTCCCTGACGGTCCCGCCTGCACGTCCCTGCAGGGGCTGGAGCCGCACGTGGCCGGCAGGGAGTTCCAGGCGCCCCTGGTCATCGACGAGAGTGGGGCCCGCACGCTGGTGAGGAACGGGCTGTGAGTGGGCCGGCCGCACCCGCAGGACGCACCCCTGGCCCTTCCACGCGTCGCGCACCCCTGGCCCTTCCACGCGTCGTGCGGTGGTGGCCGCGCCCTCTCCTGGCGGCCTGGACCGGGCTGGAAGCAGCGGTTCTATGGTTCGCAACTCTCGGAAGGTCTTATTTATATTTTTTACCTGTGTGACCCTTTCCAAGCCTGGAGGACACCGGCTCGAACGTGCCAGGGAAGTGCCGGCTTCCAGGGCCGCACAGCCGTCCCGTTTGTGCGTCGTGCGTGCCTGGAGGTTTCCATGGTACTAAAAGTTTGTTTTATTTTACCAACAAATAAACTTTGTAAGGAAAACGACTGGACAGTAACGTAAACTTTTCTCCTGTGTCTGAGCGTCACGTGCACCCCGAGAAATTCGCTGCTCGGGGAAGAGGAAGCTTGGGAAGGACTTGGAAACCCCCAGCCGACCGTGTGGGAATCGCAGTCAGCGTGGTTTTGCCTCGGGCAGGGGCTCCCCTGGTGGTGACCTGCGCTCCACACGCGTGCACGGGGCGGCCTCGCGGGGAGGGCGGGACGAGGGGCCCGTGTCCTCGGCTGGGGCGGCTGCCCCGCGTCCTCGGAGCCCAAGTTGGTGTGGCACCCGGGCCCTGCAAGACCCCTGCCCTTCCTGGTGGGGTTTTGTTTGTCTTTCGCCAGAAGCTTAAAAAGGAGAACATGGGCCACGGATCATTTGTGAGGGCTCGGCCCTGCCTGAAATACAGTTTGCATGGAGATGCTGAGCTTTATAAATGCCCTCTATGTAGCATTTATTGACCAAAAGCACATAAACTCAGCGTCTGGATAAATGAAAGATTCTGAAAGTCACGTCCAAAGAAGAGATCGATCGACCCATTTCCCCTGAGGAGATGCCCCTGGATGCCTGGAGGTCCAGGAGGGTCCTTTTCCTTTTCCAAAGCCGCGGGATATTGCTACTACATGTATTTTGGGGGCCAAGGTCTACATACTGTGTTTAGCATATTTTTGTTCTATTTCAGCAGCAGCCCAACTTTTCAGTTATAATCCCATTTCCTCAAAAAGATTGGGGGGGTTCCCTGGCCGGGTGGCTCAGTGGGTCAGAGCCTCCCCCCAAGGACCACAGGCTGCAGGATCGGTCCCGTCGGGGCGCGGCGGGGGGTCAGCACGGGGCGGGGTTGCCGCCGCAGGCCCTGCGCCCCTGCACGGGTGCGAGAGGGACCCGCCTCTGCCGCAACTGAACCCCGAGCCGTTTCCTTGCTTTTTGTACCAGAAGGTTCTGCACAGAAACAAACCGTTGAAAGTGAGGCTCCACCTGCTACTTACAAATCAGTCCTTGACTGAAAGTATCATGAGAATATGCCCGTTTTCAGTAGGCAGGCCAAATAAAAGTGCTATTTTAGACATTTTTCCCTATTTTTCTTCAAGTGTGCAACTTGACGACAGTGTCACACGTCCACAGCCCAGCGCTTCTCACACGGAGCTGTTCCCACCCTCCAGCCCCGAGCACCATTTCCTTTTCATCCGACCCTTCGCTCCGAAACCTACGGATGAAGTTCCTTTGCGTTATTTCCCAGGCCCACTTCCCTTCTTCCTGCCACCCCGGCTTCCCAGAGAACGGCTCTCGGAGAAGAACCAAACACGGGCCGCGAACGCCGGTGGTCCCGGGCTGGGTCACGCCCTGTGCCCTATGTTGAGCCCCCACGAGGGTGGACCTGCTGGGCTGCCGGACGGCGCTGACCATGGCAGGTTGCCAGGCCCCTGCCCGTGGGGCCCTCGTCTGGTGTCAGGGGCCGCGGGTCACGTGGGTCAGGCCGCAGGGATGTCACCTGGTAGCAGGGGAACAGAATAAGGGCCAAAATGTCATTTTTATTCCGTAGGAGGTATTTTCTTTTTTCTTTTTTTTTGGTGTTGTTTTTTCTACTCTTTCCATTTTCTTTCTTTCTTTTTAAAAAATACCTATTTCCAGAGAGGGGAAGGGGAGGGCGAGACGCCTCCGTGTGTGGTGGCCCTGCACACACCCCCACCTGGGGACCTGGCCCCCAACCCAGGCCTGTGTCCTGACCGGGATTCGAACTGAACCGGCAACACGTGGGTTCACAGGCCGGTGCTCAGTCCACCGAGCCAGCCGCCAGGCTGACCACACCCGCTGCGCTGTGGCCCCGGGGTGGCCTGGTGGCCCTGGGGTGGGGCTGAGCACCCTGGCCCGGCCGGCCTGCACCCTGACTTCAGCTTCTCCCGTGTCGGAAGAGGCCACTCTGTTGCCCGACCCCCGTGCTGTCCGTCGCTTCTCTTGGTAACATACCTGGTTCCGGTCTTCTCGGAGGTCGTGTTCTCTGCCTGTGCCCCCCAGTGGCCTGGATGCTGTGGCTCGAAGGGACCCACACGATGCCTGGCCCTTCGTGCCCCCTGCGTTGGGGTCCCCTTTCCCCTGTTCCTCTCAGGACGGAGCTCTTGCTCTGAAGTTCAGGGGGCGGGCTCTCCTCGGGCCCGGCCCACCCTCCGGTTTGCCCCCAACCCTTGCTTGTCCCGAGGGCGGTCCCGTCCCAGCCGCTGTCTGGGTGCAGGTCGGCAGGACTCGGGGCCACGGAGCTGGGGAGGGACGCGTCCGAAGGAGGCCGTCCTGGAAGCTGGTTAGGTCTCCCTGACGCCCCTTGCCACCCGCCCGCCCTGCCCCCTGCGCCCCGGGCAGCCTGGTGAAGCGAGAAACAGCCAGGCTCCCAGGGCTGGAGGCTGCCGCCCGTGGACAGCAGGGTGATAGAGGCGGAGACACCCTCCCCCCGGCCCACACCCCTTCCCACCCTCTGGCCACGGCCACGGATGGAGAAATAAAGGCCGAGTGGGAAGTCCTTGCGGACGCTGTGCTTTCAGCCGCAGCCTGAGCCTGGGACAGCGGTGGGCCCCCCGGGGCCGCGGCCAACGGGGGATCCGGTGGGGCCTCCAGCTGCCCGGCGTCTTGCGGGGGCCGCGGGGGGACAGGATGGAGTCAGGGCGTCCCAGGGAGGGGCCGCCTCCTGCTTTCCCGGGCCAAACACGGAAGATCAGCCCTGTGACTCAACTGTCCCGGAAGCCGGGCCCCAGAGCCCCCCTTCCTCTGCGCCTGGAGACACGGGAGGGTCGCCCGCGGGCCGTCGTGCGGCTGGGGGCCGGGCCGGGGTGGAAGGGACCCGCGACTCTGGGCTGCCCCGTGGTGCTGCGTGTTTTTCTGCTATGAATGGGTTTTGCTGTAAATTACAGCCCTGCCCCGGGTCCCTTGGGTCAGAGCAGCGAGTCTGCCGGCGGAAAGCAGCGCTGATTGGTGCCCCTGGGCCTCCCTCCCCGTCCGTCCTAATTGGAACCAAATGTGCTGGACCCGGGAGCCTGGCGCCGCCCCAGGAATCCCCAGAATGCGAGGCCCCGCGCGAGGCGCCTTGCATCAGCCGCGGATGTGCGCCTGCCCGCGGCGGGGCGCCGGCCGGGGGAGAGGGCCCTTCCGCACCCACGCGTCCCCGCGGGGCTGGGGGCGGCCGTGGACCCGCGCGCAGTCCTGCCCCCGCCGCCGGGCGCTCCCGGATGAGCGTAAGTGACGCGTCCCTCTCCCCCCTGCGTTTTCCCAAAGCCAAAGCCCTGCCGGCGCCTGTCCCGGCCTCTCAGGAAAAGTTGACAAAGGAGGCCCAAGTCGCCGTGGGGGCCCCCGGCTCCGGACGGCAGGTCCCGCCTTTTCTGGGGCTGGAATCGGGGCTGGAGGGGGGATGAAGGACGCAGGACAAGAGCTAAGAGCGAAGATCCGGGCAGAACGCGGGTCCTCGGAGCTGGGCCGAGGGGCCAGGCCGGAGGGTTGCAGGCTGGACGGGGCGGGGGCGCCGGGCGGGTGCCTCTCGCCCTGCAGGGGCAGCCTCGTGCCTTTGTTTCTCCGGGGGCTGCGCGTCCGAGAGGGGCCCCCTGGGCAGGGGCTTGGGCGCCGGTGGGCCTGGATGGCGGTGGGGCCAGCGCCGGCCTGGTGCTCCCGCCTGGCGGGCCTGGGCCCCGACCCTTCGTGAGCAGGGCTGCGGCCGTTGGCCGCTGGGACCTGGCGCCCTGGCTGCCGCTCAAGAGTCCCATCCAAGGGAAAGAGCGTTTTTTTCCAAGCGGCGGAAGCGGCCGGGCCGGCCATTTCGGGCAGCAGTTGTGGCTGTGAGGCCGGCGGGGCCTCAGCACCATTTTGCTGCCGGCCTGGCCGCAGCCCCTCCCGGAGGACCGGCCTCTCCCGGCCCCGCGCAGGGGCTGCCAGTGAGCTGACGTGTGTGCGAGAGGGTCTCCCCTCTTCCCACCCCGGGGGGCCTGCGCCGCCAGGGTCCTAGAGGAGCTTGACCAGGGCCCGGCCCGGGCGATGGTGGTGAGCAGAATCGGGGTGTCGGGGGGCACATTGCGCTGAGGGCGGGAGCCAGGCAGCGAGCCCCGGGGGGCTACCAGGCCCCGTCAGGCCCAGCGCTGGTGCCCGGCGTCTGCAGGCCTCAGCCCGGCCCCCAGCAGAGGACACGCTGCTCAGGGACACGCAGCCACCGACTGGGACCCCCGAGCTCCGCTCTCCACCCGCGCGCGTCTGGTACAGTTGGCGATTTTCAAACTTGAGGCGTGAGTGTCCCAGGGCCCGGTCGCCCGGCTTCCGGTGCACACGCAGCGAGTCGCGGTCGCGCCCGTGGGCCGTGTCAGCCCCGCCACAGTCAGGCTGCTGCCCCCGCCCCCGTGGATGGGGGTCCGAGTCCTTGTGACCAGGACGCCGCCCGAGTCCGCTCCTCCCTTCCCCTCGCAGGGGCTGCGCCAGGCCGGGGGGTGGGGGCGGCGCAGGGTCTCCCCAGGAGGGTGTCCGGTTTCTCTGCGTGCGAGGAGGCGCCGGTGCGTCCTGGGGGGGTTTCCGGGCGCTGCCGGACCTGCCTGGAGACGGGAAGAGCCGGGTGAGGGGCTGCAGGCTCGTGTCTGGCCCCTGTCCGCGTGCCGGTCTCCAGACACCCGCCGTGCCTCTCGGTGCTGCCGTGTCAGGCCTGTTGGACGGGGACGGGGACACATCTGAGGCTCCACGGGGCCTGAGCGTCCCTGTTGTGAGGGTCCCCCAGTGCCTCATGGGAGCAGCCTCGTCCCGTGGGGTCTGCTGGCCGGAGGGGTCACACGTGGTCGTGTGGGACGTGGTCGCGGGGGCCTGTCTCCTCACACGGACGCGCCCCTCCTCACGGACAGTTTTCGGGGCTCCCTGCGGCCAGCGTGGCGCAGTCCCCCGCAGCCTGTGGGCGCCGTGTCCCCCGCGTGGGTCTGTGCCGCCGGGGTCACTGTCCCAGCGTCTCCCTCTGCGCGTCTGGGTGGAACGTTCACCATGGCCCTTTGCACGGAGGTGTCTGTCCCGCAAACCCCCGGGGCCGCGAGCGGGTGGCACTGCTCTTCCTCAGGGTGGGGATCTGGGAGGGTCTCTGAGGGACATCAGCCATCGCTGCGCTCTCCAGGCCCCGGGGCTCGGGGGGACGTGCTGAGCCCCTTCGTGTCATCGACCGTTTGGATTGGATGAAACCGGAGCGAACGTGAAACCAGGACTGTTCTCGGAGGGCCCTGGCTGCAGCTCCCGTGAGCGGCTCTTCTGCGCACGGTGGGGTGGTCCGACCGCCCCCTCCTCTGCCCGTCTTCCGACGCTGGGCTCAACCTTCACCGGCATCAGAACCCCTCGTGGGACTCCTGGGAGGCCGATGCCAGGACCCCGGCCGGCCAGCACGGCTGTGGTCCATGACCGGGCGCCTGTCCTTCCGGGCGGCGCTGGGTGGGGTCCCCCAGGGCAGCTTTGGTGCCGTGGGACCAGGTGGCGCTGCGCCCACCCTTCCTCTGGAGGTCTTGCTCCCGGAGCATTTGCCGAGCCCTTTGGAGAGAGACGGTCGGAAGCAGGAGCGAGTGTTGGCGGAGAATGTGGCCCGGGAAGGACAGGCCCCTGGCCAGACCCCTGGACAATCGAGATACCGGGTTGAACACCCGCCAGGACCCGGAGGCCGGTCGGGCCGACGCGGGAAACCTTGTGACCCCAGCCCGGGGAGGATCAATCTTCCCTTTTCCAAAACCGGGATGGACGGAACCAGGAGCGTTTGCCCGGTTCAGTGGATGAGACCTTTTCTGATTCCATCCTGAGGGTAACCTGGGCTGGTTCCTCTTCCGCCGCAGCGTTTCCCGCCTGCCTGCGCGGCAGGAGCGCCGGGTTCCCTGAGTTGGCGCCGGTCGGGGTCCTGGAGGACGAGCAAGTGCAGGCGCAGCGTCCCACGGGGGCCGCGGGGCTCCGGGCGCAGAAAAGACGGGGGACACTGACAGGCAGGAGGCGAAGGCCTGGGCCAGGCTGCTGTGCCCGCCGGGGACGGGTTGGTGGTGACCGACGTCCGCTGTCAGCAGTGAGGACGGCTGGGCGTGCGGTGGGGTCCCCCGTCATGCGCTCTGGCACGTTGGGGAGCCCCAGGCCGTCTGCACGTTCCCCCCACCTTCACGCTGCCTCTGCGGACGCCTGCCCGAGTCGTGGCTCCGCTGGCGATGGAAGAGGCTGCGGTCGGCGTCCTGTCCGGAAGGCAGGGAGGACCTGGGGCTGTGACCCCTCCCCTGCGACACACCCCCGGCAGCTGTGGTTTCGCCCTGAGGCGGGTGCCCAGGGCACAGTCGCACGCTGGCCCCCCGGCGCAGGGAAAGGAGTGTCTCCTTGCCCCCCTGTCATGCTGCACGGGAGCTGCGTCAATTGCCATGGCAACGTGACTCCCAGCGTCCCATGGTCACCAAGCGCATCCTGCACTCGGCGGCCAGCAGCTGTGGGCGCCGGATGCGGCAGTGAACCCCAGGCCGGGGTCTCCTTCACTGAAGGAAGGGGGTCCGGCTGGGTAGGGCTCTCACGGCCTCAGACAGGAACCCGCCCTCGGGCGCCCTGGTCTGACTCTAGTGCCCTCCTAGGGGCCCCTCATGGCCCAGGACCCGCATCTCAGCTCCCCGGCTCCCCCGCCCCCCAGCGGTCCCAGGGCCTGGCTCCCCATGCCGGGTCTGTCCATGGTGACGTGCCCCGCGCACCTGCCCCTGGCTGCCTCCCCACCATCCTCTGCACCCCCTCCCCTCCCTGGCGCCACGTTCCAGGTCCAGGTCCGTGCAGGACACCCCTCACCCGACGTTCACATGGTCCCCTTCGCTTAGACAAACGACAGAGCTGCGTCCCGTTCCAGGAGTCGCTCAGGGTCCAGCTGGCGTGACGTCCCTCCTGCACCTTATTCGCTTCCGCCTCGCTGTCCTGCCGGCCGCACGGGTTCGCACCCGCCCGCCGGTGGCCGGGAGGTTTCTGTCTCCGTGGTGCCTGCCCGCCTGGGACAGCGGCAGCTGGACCCTCTGGGGGGTGAATCAGGGTGAAGCTGTGAATCCAGTTTCCAAAATGATCCCTTACAGAACGGAACGGCCTACGGCTCTCAACAAATACAACCTAACGTCACTTAAATACACCCCCCGCCTGGGGTGGGGCGTTCTGCGCCCTGATTCCGGCTGAGGGATGGTCTTCGGAAGCATTTTGGTTGGGGCGGGACCTGCTGCCGTGCGCCTCCCCCTCCCCCGCGTGGCCTGGGGCGTTGACTCACTTGTGGACGTGGGCCAGCGCCTGCGAGGGGACAGGTGCTCCCCGGGACTGCCCAGCCCGCCTCCCTCCTCGCCTGCCCCCAGGGGCCCCCAGCCCAGGGGCTCCTCTCACTGCTGAGCAGATGGGGAGGTTGAGGCAGGAGGCAGCCTGGCCACTCACGTGGAACCAACACACGACCGGCGCCCTGGGGCCCCTCCCCCTCCCTCGCCCCAGGGGTCTCCCCGAACTGCCCTCCCTGCACGGGCACTTCAGAAGCGGGGGTTCGTCACCACCCTGGACTCTAACCAGAGTTGGTGCCAGTTCCCCTCTCCCGTGAAATTCCCCAAACATGAATTATCTGAACCACCCGGCCCTGCCTTCCAGACACTGTCATTGTGGTCCCCTCTCCCCACCGCTTCATCACAAGTGGCTATTTCAGAAATGACTGCTGGGCGGCCGGGCGTGGGCTACGTACAGCCCGTCTGGGTGCCCCCACCGCCACAGCCTTGGCCCCGGCGGGCTCGTGGGGTCCCCGGGGAGGGTGCTTCTGGGGTCCCCTGAGCATGAGCACGAATGTCGCACTAAGAGCAGGTGTTTGCTCAGCATCAGAGCGGGGACCCCGGGGGGTGCGAGGCCATGGGTGCATCCCGGGCCGGGGGGCGTGGGCGATGGTCGGGGGTGGTCCCAGGGCTCCTGGGCGGCGTCCTGCCTGCCTCCCACCGCCGTCCTCTCTCCCGTCCCCGCCGCTCACCCCTGGGTGGGCCGGCGCTTTAACCCAGAAGGGAAGCCCCGCGGGGCTGCGATGCGGCGGGTGGGACTGGGGACAGGCCGGTCGGCTCCAATGCCCTCACCCCACCGAGGCAGCACCCACGGCGCAGGACGAGCATCTAGGGGGCACAGGGCACCCTCGATGTGGGTGATGGGAGCCGTGCGCGTGGGGACAACCAGAGAAGCTGCGTACGGGGCAGAGGGTGTGAGGGGTCGGCGCACAGGCCTCTGCCCTGCGTTCCCGGCTCCTCCGCTGGCGCTGGTGGAGGTGCAGCACCGTGCGGGCGACGGGACAGGCAGTGGAGGGGCTGCTGCCTGGGTGTCTGAAGCGGCTGTGGCCTGGGAACACGCGTGGGGGCTGGAGTGGCATGTTGCTCCTGTGAGAGCCAGCGTGTGGGGCGTGTGGGGCAGAGCCACTCCTTCCGGGTCCGGCCCCTCCCGGCTCCGTGTCTGCCCCACCCAGGGCCAGGGGTGCGGACAGGCTGCTGACCCCCGAGCAGCAACTGGGGTGCCCGGCGGCGGCAGCTGCGGCTGGAGCCAGAGTCCCTGCCCACAGGCCACGCTGGGCCCGTCCGATCCGCGCGTTTCTGTGCAGCTCTGAGGGTGGAGAAGATGCGCGTGGGGCCCGGCCCGTCCGCCAGGGAGACCAGCTGCCACTCTGCGCAGGGCGGCTCCGCTCAGCAGGGCGCTGCGGCCGCTGGGGTGCCGGCTGGAGAAGCCCAGGACAGGCGGGGCGGCCGGTGACAAGTGCGTCCCCAGCTCCCACCTGGCACCCGCCCGCAGCGGCCGCTGGCCTCCTGGCTCCTGCCCGTGGGGGCACCTTGGTGACTTGGCTGCGGCTGGCGATGGAGACCCCGCCCTGGGCCCCGCGGTTTTCTGGCCCTGGAGCACCTCCCTCTGCTGGGACTCGGGTCGCTGAGGGGTCGGGCTGACCCTCGGCCAGGTGCCCCCCGGGCTCTCAGAGCACCCGACACCCCCGTGGCTTCCATCTGGGAATCGCCTTGATTTTCCGAGCCTGTGCCCCCCACGCTGAAGACTTGGGTGGGAAGCCGCTGTCTGACTGTGCGCGCGTCACGGCTCCTGGTGCTGCGAGGTCGCGTGAGGAAGATCGTACGTCCGCGTGTGTTCACGCGTCTACCGTGTTTCCTCGTCGCCGGAGGAACACGTTCCAGGCCGAGCCCACGGGACCCGTGTTAGCTGCGCAGTTTGTTGCACACGTCTCACCACGTCAGCTGCCCCGTTTCCCGCCGTCAGCGTCAGGGGGCCGCGCGGAGGGTGCGAACCTGCTTGGAAGCGCAGGGGCTCGGAGGCCAGGGTCCAGCTCATGGTGCAACCGCACGGCTGATGCTGAGGCTCAGTTGCTAGAAGAAGGGGAGCGAGACTCCCTCTTCCAGGGCTCAGCCTGCGGGGCGCCTGGCCCCCTGGTTGGCTGACGAGACCCTTCAGGGAACCGGAGCTTTTCCGCGAGGGGACGGGGGGGGGGGGGGGGGGAGAGAAAAGGCTGAGAAGGAGGAAGCGCAGCCGCCGTTCTGGGTGACCCGGGCGCCTGCGGGGCCCGGCCGTGGAGGACGACTGAGCAGGGACTTGCCCAGCGGACACGGGCCGGAGCCGCGCGGCTGACCTCTCAGAAATCGTCTCGATGGGGCTGTTGGCAGAACAATCGAGGCTCGTGCTGCAGACACCCCGGCGGCCGTGGGTGGGCGCCCGCAGATGCCCGGCTCCCTCGGTGGCCCCGTGCCGAGACAGCCCCTTTCCCAGCGGAGGCCTGCGGCTCAGAGAGGGCGAGCGACTTGCCCCGGGTGGCACAGCAGGTGGCCAGGTGCTGGGCCCGAAGCCCTTTCCTCCCCCTGGAACACGCAGGGTGCCCACCCGCCGGGCGCTGCTGCTCCCCCAAGTTAAGCACCCGGCTTGTTCTCCGGCCGCAGGTGCGTGACCTCCAGCCACCCGGCCCTGGGGCGCCCTCGCCCGGGCCACGCGCTGTGCCCAGCAAGCCCGAGGCTGGGAGGCGTGATGCCTTCCTCCCTGCAAGTGCGAGGCCAGGCCTGCAGGAGGCTGCCGCCCCTTCTCCCAACGGTCACGGGCGGGCTGGGAGCAGAGCCCCTCCCTCCCCAGGAGCCAGGCTCCAGGACGGACAGAGGAAGCAGCTGGCCGGCCGGCCCCTCTCCGGCCCCTGCGCTCCGCGGCGCTGGCTGAGGGCGTGTTTGTTTGGCTGAGGCTCCTTCCCCTGGGCTCCCCACCCGGGTCCTGTTTCACCAGCTCCAGCCGGCAGAGAGCTGGCCTTGCTCCCAGGGCCGCGGCCACCGCAGGGCGGGGTTTGGAGGGAGGCACCAAAGGGGGCCCATCGGGCGGGCGGGTCCTCGGCAGCCCCAGCCAGAAACGCCAGGGACGGCCACACCCTCGGGGACGGGGCCCAAGCCCCTGCCTGGGAGGGACCCCTCGCGCCACCACCCACACCCGCAGCTGCCTGCCCTTCCTGCGCACCCCAATTTCTGGACCTGAGGCCCTGACTTGGCTGCCCAGAGTCTCCACTGAGGTCACCCCCACCAGATCCCTCGGGGCCCCCCCTTTGCTGTCACTGTGATGGGAATGGTGCGCGGTTCTCAGGCCAGAGGGCGGGGGGTGCAGTCCCGGGGGCCTGAGTGGCAGCAGGACAGGCCCTGCTCCCCTTCCCAGCAGCTCCGGCCGGGGACCCGGGCTCAGGACCCTGCTCAGGCTGCCTGGGACCCCCGGCCTTCGCCTGGACACCCCCCTGGGAGCCCCGTGGCAGGGGCCCAGGTCAAGGCCCCGCAGCCACTGTCACAATGCAGCGTCACCCCAGGGACGTTGGGTCCCCGGGCAGCGTGGAGGGTGTGAGTGACCAGGGCTCTCGTCACAGGCTGCAGCCCTGGGCTGCGACGGCCACCCCTTCGTGGAAACGCGTTGAACGGGTCCCGTAGGGGTGTTCCAACGCGCCCTTTCTCCACAGCTTCAGAAGCGCGGGGACCCCAGTCCTTGCGCGACGGGACCAGGGGGCCGTGACGAGCCATCCGAAGGCAGGTTCCTGAGAAAACGCAGCCCCGAGGGGTCACCCGAGTCTGGGGTCGCCTTTGGGGCGTTGTCGGGGGAGAGGACAGCGTCCACGCCTCCCAGTGCCCGCGGCTGCCGGTGGAGACAGGGGGCCCGAGGCCGTGCGCTGGATCCAGCGGGTTCTCCCGTGTTGCGCCCGCCACGCGTGGGCCCCGGGATGAAGCAGCCGAGGGTCCGGCGGCGTTGGCTACACTGTGAAGGTGGCGAGTGGTTGCTGGGCTTCCGGGGCGAGTGGTCAGCCCGGCCCCGGCTCTGCCCCCCAACAGCGGGGCCACCAGCCTGGGGCCCGTCCTCGGCCGCCCGTTGGCCGCTGACCCGCTCTGGGCGGGACGGCCGGTGTGTGTCCGACGCCCACGTTCCTGCCGAGGGCCGGGCGCGTGTTTAGGCGGGACAGACCAGCGTGACAAGGGTAACACGGGCGGCCACGGTCACTGAGCTTGTCCCGCTGTTTCCAGCATCTGCGGGGCGGGGCTGCCGCGGAGGGGGAGGGGCTCCGCTGCTGAGCTCAGCGCGCTTTTAGGGCCCTGGATACAGTTGGCACCGTGCAAAACCGGTGAAAACGGGCCCCGGCCTCCATCAGATGAAAAACGTTCACTTCCAGCCCAAGGGGGAGGTGGGACGCCAGCCAGGAGCTCCCAGGGGGCCCCGTGGTGGGGCCGGGAGGGGCCCAGGGAGGGCGCGCCGTTCCCACCACCCAGGACCCGCCACGCTGGCAGACGGGCCACCACCCCGTCCCTGCAGGTCCCCACAGGGAGGCGGTGAGGGCGGGAGGAACCGGGTCTGCCGGGCACCTGCCGTAGGAGATGCAGCAGCCCTTCTGCGCTCGGGCGGCCGGCACAGTGCGGGGGGTGGGGTGGGGGTGTTGTCCGCAGCGGGAGCCCCGAGCAGGCGCCCCGTCCTGGTGATCCTGGCGCCGCGTCCGCTGTGCCTACACGCCAGTCGCCCCTCCCTCCCCCAGCGAGGCCTTCGCCCACGTCGCTGTGGTTCCCAGCCGCCTTCCCCTGCGAGCATCTGGGGCCGGGGGACTGGGACGCCCCCTGCCCCTGGCCCCACTGCGGGACGTGGGCTCCGAGCCGCCGCTGGGCAGGGACCTGGCAGCCCTCCGAGGGCAGGTCTCCCTGTCCCGGGTCCCTTCCAGGCCTCTCGGGCCAGCGACGGGAGCCTCGGGCTGGGGGGACATCGCCCCTGAGTTGCATTAAACCCACGTTACGACCACACTCTGCTGCGTCCAGGGCAGCTCGTGGGGCGAAGGTCCCTGGGGCCATGCCCGTGGCTGCGGGGAGCCCCCCCCCCCCGGCCGCCCACAGCCCCGACCTGGCCGAGTGACGACCCCAGGCCTGGGGGCCCGGCCTCCCTTCCATGAGACCTTTGGCTGGACTCTCCGCCCGTCCCGGTCGGGGACACGGCTCCTGCCGCCTGGGGCTTGGCAACCGCCCTGCCCAGCCGCGTCCAGTCGCTGCGGCCGGGCCTCTGTCCCGGGGTGACCCCGGCTCTCCCTGCATCGGCTCCCACCTGCGCGGCCACCGCGACTCTCACCCCAGACGCGAGCCGTGCGTTCCCGGAGGGGCCGCCCTGCCTGCTCCCTCCTCTGGGGCCCGGCAGGGAGCCCTGGGGGCCTTGGCCGCTGTGTTTGGGTGGTGACATTTGAAACAGCCATGCTCTCAGGGTGGGAGGGGGCCACCGTGTGTGGTGACCCGCGGTTTGGAGCCAGGGCTGGTGGCAGAGCGGGAACCGCTCGTGTTCACCCACCACCAGCAGGGCCGGCAGGGCGAGGTGCAGCCCTTCCCCGTCTTGTGGCTGCTGCCTCTAACCCACTTGCTGAAGATTCTTCTGAGACCCCAACCCAACCGGGCGTTTGCCATTTTATGTTTCTTCTACTTTATGAGCATTTTTAAAATCCTGCTCATTGAATTGAGAGGCAGAGAAACATCCATTGTTTGCCTCCCGTAGGCAGCCCAACGGGGGTGAACCTCCGGCCGCGGAGCCGCGTCCAGCCCGCAGGTTTACGTCCTGCCAGGGCCGGCTCCCGGGGGGCCTCCGCCTCCCACGCCCGGAGCCAGGACGGCCGCTGCGGCAGGCTGGGTGGCCTGTCGGGGGGTCGGCCCAGGGGCGCTGGGGAGAGGGGTGCTGCCCGCAGGTCACTCAGCTTGGAAAACACGGGCCGTCACTGCGTGTCCCCTCCTTCGTCCCAGTCGTCCCAGGAGGACACAGAGGTGACACCCTCTGGGGCTCTCTGAGTCGGAAAATCCCGACCCCGAGTGACAGTTGACGGTGCCCTTGGGCTCTCGTGTCTGTGATCTGAAGTCCTAGGTGCAGGGCCCTATCTGGGAAGGCAGGCGGCCAGGCACGAGGTGGCCAGGCACGAGGTGGCCTCCGCCTGCCTGGCTCACACCCGCCCCTTCTCTGTTCCCTCCGTCCCGCCGGGCTGCAGGCCGCAGGCCCCTCGCCGCCGTGGAGATGACCCCCGTGCCCAGGATGCCCTTGGTGCTGTTCCTGCTGCTGCCCGTGCTGAGTTCCGCCCGCGCGCAGGTCAACCCAGGTAACTCGGCGTCTGCAGCGCGACCCTGACGGTGCCCCACCCGGGAAGGCCCCAGGGCGTCGCAGGCTCGGAAAGGGGCTGCTGTCTCCGGGGTGGTGTGTCTGGGGGTGCGTCCCGGCTGGAGCCTGGGGTCTGTCCTGAGCCCTGGGGTGCATTTCGGGTCAAGCCGTGGGGTCCAGCTCGAGCAGGTGGGGTGAGGGGATGGGTTGAGCACAGGGGTGGGGGAAGCACCCACGGGCCTCCACCTCGTGTCTCCTTTGCTGGCTCTGTGCTTTGTGCCAGTGGGACCTGAGCGGTGTGACAATCCTTTGCGTCCGGCCCCTTCCCTGCGACGTTGTGCGTTCGCAGGGGTTCTCGTTGTGGGGTAAGGTCTGCCGTGTCCTTGGCTGCCGTCACCCGAGGGTCCGCGTGTCCCCCGCTGCGCCCCTGGCCTGTCCCTGCTCTGCTCCCCGCGGGACAGCCCCGTGGTGCCCAGACAGGGGTGCTGGCCGCTGGGTTCACCCACGGGGACAGGGCAACGCGAGGGCACATCAGATCAGTGACAAGGCAAACGCCAGCCCTGGTGGCAGAGGAGCACGTGCTGGGCCCTGGAGCACGTGCTGGGCCTTCGGACACGCCCCATGTCCAGTGGCTATGGAAGAAACACGGTCTCCATGTACGATGGTCTTTACAGGAACACAAAATAGTGTGTGTGTGTGGTGCATGTGTGTACTTGTGTGTGCGGCGTATGGAGCACGCACGTGCATGTTCAGGCATGGTGCATTGTATGTGTGTACGCATGGGTGCACATGTGCATGCGTGTGCATGCGTGTGGACTTGATACGGCCCGAGCGGGGCCCTGGGAGGGAGAGAACTGGGCCAGGTGACCCCGCTGGCCCCTCTGGCTGTGTTTGCTTGTCCCGTCCGCCCCGACGGCACCCCCAGTCCCTTCCTGCCGGGAAAAGGATCCGTCTCCGGGGACCCCAGAACTCATCTGCCCCTTCGGCACCCCTGGCTGTGCCAAGTAAGAAAGATGAGAATGTCGAGTTCACGGCCATTAGTGACGAGCATTGGATGAGCCCTTAGCGTGTTCCTGGAACCATCACAGACGTGTCAGTGCATGGAATGCGGGCAGCGACCCTGTCGGGGGGCTGGGGTCCCAAATAAACTGACACCTGGTCCAGCTCTACCCGCTGCTGTGCCTCGTGACGAGGTACAAGTCACCCCGAATTTATCTTACGGGGTGAATCGGAAGCTCCCCCTCGAAGTGCCAAGAGGGCGACGGGTTCAGACGTGTCGGTGAACTCGGAAACCGTTCACCACGTTTTATGCGCATCATTTTCTGTCTTCCCTCCTCCGCGGGGTCCCCGGACACCCCAGGGGGCTCCGCCCGTCCCCCGTCTCACTGCTGTTCTACGTCTTTCTTGTCGACGGACCCATTGAGGGGTCGGTTTTCGGTCCGGTTCCATTTGGGGTGTTTTTAAGTTCACGCATCTTCCCCTCGGTGCGACCTCCGCCTGCATCCCGGCCCGCGCATTTCACCTCACACATGCGGCCTCCGTGTCCGGGAATTCGTGGTGCACGTTCCCTGCCGGGACGGCGGTCGCTTCTCTTCCAATTGTAGCTTCTCCGGTCGCTCTGAAGCGGCTCCAATGGGCTGATTTTCTGTCTCTAGGTTCCACTTCCCTGCTTCCACACGTGACTGTTTTAGCGGCGTGGGACACGTGTGCACGAGCAGTGCCCTTGTGGCTTATAGGGCACATGCATGTAGCCGGGACTCCCCACGGTGTCCGGCCGCCCTGTGAGCTGAGGGCTCCCGACCCTGGTCCCCTGCAGCCCTTCACCGTCCCCTCGGCTCAGGCAGTGGCCCCGCTCCTGTGGCACCAGCCACTGTCAGGACAGGAAGCTGGGACCCCTGCGGGGCTCACCGCCTTTGCCTCCCGCTCTCGGGGTCCCTGCCCTTGGCCGTCCGCTTGTCATTAGTTTGAAACCCGACGTTCCCCACGCGTTGAACATTTCCTTTCGTCGGTTTGGTTTGCCCGGGAGAGCGGGCCTGGCCCCCTTCCTCTCCCTTGGGTGGGAGGGCAGGACCGTCCCCGAGGCCCCAGGGGCCACCCCGGGTGGGATGGGGCCAAAGCCGGCGCCGGGACCTCAGGGGAGAGTCTGTTGGATGTGCGTCCTGGTCTTGTGACACCAGCTTTCTGGGGAGAAGGGTACTCAGGTCCCCTGGGGTCTCATGGAGAATCACTGGCGTCGGGGACCCGCACGCCTGCTGGTAGCGGGTGAGGCCAGGCCGGGGCTTCACCAAGCGAAAGGAAGGGCCACCCGGCACTGTGCCTGCTTGTCAGAGTTTGGACCAGGGGACCGTGGGGGCCGGGCAGGGCGCCTGGGGAAGTCAGGGCGCCCCTGGGGGCTGGGGAGGAAAAGGCTGTGGGTCCCCAGGGGCTGCGGCGCCGTGGGGGCTGCGGTTCCCACGTCCGAGAATCACCCCCCTTCTCCCAGGAGAGGGAAACGAGGGTCTCCTGTCTTTCCTGCCTTTGGTTTCTCTCGGTGCAGCCGTGTGCCGCTACCCCCTGGGCATGTCGGGAGGCCACATCCCCGATGAGGACATCACCGCGTCCAGCCAGTGGTCCGAATCCACAGCTGCCAGATACGGACGGTGAGGGCGCCCCCGGGGCCCTGCGTGGGTGGCAGGGGCTGGTGCAGCAGCCACGAGGACGGGCTTCCGGCCTGGGGCCCCCACTGCGCCTGGCCGTGTGCTCTGGGTGGGCCGGCCCTCAGTGGGGGGGTCTGCGGGTGCCTGGGAGGTAAGCCCGCCCGCCCCCTTGGCCCCAGGCTAGACTCGGAGGAAGGGGACGGGGCCTGGTGCCCCGAGATCCCGGTGGAGCCGGACGACCTGAAGGAGTTCCTGCAGATCGACCTGCACTCGCTGCACTTCATCACCCTGGTGGGGACGCAGGGCCGCCACGCCGGGGGCCACGGCATCGAGTTCGCGCCCATGTACAAGATCAACTACAGCCGGGACGGCAGCCGCTGGGTCTCCTGGCGGAGCCGGCACGGCAAGCAGGTGGGCGGCGGGAGGGACCCGGGGGACCGCGTGTGGCTCTCCCTGCGGCTGTGGGTCCACGGATGGACGGCCCAGCCCTGGCCAACGCGGCGGTGGGTGGGGAGGGAGCGTGGGGCCAGCTGGGAGGCTGTCCCCTTGAGCCGTGAGGACGGGGCCCTGGGGCCAGGGCGTGGGGTGCAGCCGGCCAGGGTGGCACAGCCCCGCCCGCTCTGCTCGCCTCTCTCCGCAGGTGCTGGACGGGAACAGCAACCCCTACGACATTTTCCTCAAGGACCTGGAGCCGCCCATCGTGGCCCGATTCGTGCGCTTCATCCCGGTCACCGACCACGCCATGAACGTGTGCATGCGTGTGGAGCTGTACGGCTGCGTCTGGCTCGGTGGGTGCCCGGGGCGCGCGGCGGACCCTCCCCCCGGGGAGGTGGGGGCTGCCACCGAGCAGGCCTGGGGTGCAGCCACCTCTCGGGGCCGCAGGAGAGCAGGAGCGCAGCTCAGCCGGCCACCCCGTCCCGCTGCCGGCTCCGCGCTGGGTCCCGGCCTCACGCCGCGCAGGGGGCAGCCCCGGGAGGGTGTCTGCGCCGTGGGCGCCTCCCCTGAGGCGCTGCCCGCCTGTGCTTCCTCGCAGATGGCCTGGTGTCCTACAGCGCCCCGGCCGGACAGCAGTTTGTGCTCCCCGGGGGCTCCGTCATCTACCTGAACGACTCGGTCTACGACGGAGCCGTTGGGTACAGGTGAGCGCCGGCGCTTCAGGGGGCGGAGCAGGGAGCAGGGCCCCGGGGGAGCATCCTACTTGGTCGCGGCTTGGAGCGTCCTCCGCGCCCGGTGTCCTGCATGGCTCCCCCCGTGGCGCAGGGTGGGCTTCCCCGCCAGCCCGGCCGGGAGAGGGGCCGTGACGGGGCACCTCTGTCCCTTTCCCCCCGCGCGGCCCCGCAGCATGACCGAGGGGCTGGGCCAGCTGACGGACGGCGTCTCGGGCCTGGACGACTTCACGCAGACCCACGAGTTCCACGTGTGGCCCGGCTACGACTACGTGGGCTGGAGGAACGAGAGCGCCGCCCACGGCTACGTGGAGATCGTGTTCGAGTTCGACCGCGTCCGGAACTTCACCACCATGAAGGTCG
>PVIW01006567.1:0-85180 GCA_004026585.1 Noctilio leporinus
CCCCACCCGGGGGGACCTCGGTCCTTAGCAACACAGCCTCCTCCCCACCTCCCGGGCTGCGCATCCGAAAGTCCCCGTAGCCCCCAGGGTCACAGCCGGCGTGGGGGACGTCCCTGTTGTGCAATTGGGACTGAGCCTCGGAGTTTCGCTGAAAATAAGGGGCCTCGTTTTAGGTCATTCAAACGTGTGGGACGAAAGCTGAAAGCGTTGAACTCCGCCCACGTCCCGTTGCCACACCTTTCCTGGTTTTCGCGAACGCGGGAGACGGGCTGGGCGGGGTCCTTTCTAAACCCTCAGCACCCCGGGGTCCGCTGGGGGGCCGCCTGCAGACCACCCCCGCGGAGCTGGGCTCCCGGCCCCCGGGCGCAGCATCCCCCAAAGCACGAAACACCGGTTTTCCCTTCTTTGCCCTCCGAGCGGCAAGACTAGCTTTCCCAGCAAGAGAAAGTGCGCGACGCGCCCTGGGGAAGCGTCTGGTTTACGTGCGAACGCACGAGGTGAGAACGTCTCCCGCTTTGTCTTTCCTGAGCCTGGGAAACCCACCAGCGGGGCCACCTGACGGCAGGGGACCCGCGGGCGGAGCAGCTCGGGGTGGGTGCACCTCGGGGGTCCCCGCGGTGCCCCACTGCGCCGACGGCAGAGGCCAAAGGCTTCGTTCTTCCCTTCCGGGTGGGACGTACCTCTGTCGCCCCTTACGGGGAGAATGACGGATGTGCCCTGGAACTCTGAGCCTGTGACTTCAAATAAGGCGAATCGTGTAGGACAGTCCGTCGCCCGCAGCGTTTAACGCTTTGCACGCGGCCCAGACGCCCTTCTGGTGAAGGAGAACCTAACTACGTGGACGCCTGGTCGGCACAGCCAGCGCAAGTCAGCCTGTCACGTGCTCAGTCCTGGAGTGACGTCCTTCCTGGAGTCCACGTCATGCCGGGGCCCCGCAGTTAGGGCCACAGCGACCCCGCGCAGCCGCTGGTGTGACACCAGGCGCGCGACCTCCCTCCTGCCAGCGGCGTGGGGTCCAGGTCTCGAGGATGCGTGATGGGACCCTGGCATCTGGCGGGCAGAGACCCCTGACCCGCCGGTGAGGTTATTCCGAAGCCCAGGAAGCTGATGTAGGTGAAGATAATTCGCCGTAAACGTAAACTCAGCCTGAAAAGCCTCAGGAAGTGGAAACTAGCCGGGATGCCGGGTCACAAAACTAAACGGAGTTGGATTTTACATTTTTGGGAGGGTTAAAAGATGGCTGGCGTCTCAGTTTCCCTGAGTGGGAGATTAGGTTTCCATCGTGCTGGTGAAAGCAGAGATGACCCACTCTGATTGTGTTGCAAACACTTCACTTTAAAGAACATGGGGACCGGGGCCCTGGCTGGCGTGGTTCAGTGGGCTGAGCACCAGCCTGTGAACCCAGAGGTCGCTGGTTCGATTCCCAGCCAGGGCACATAGCCAGGTTGCAAGCCAGGTCTCCAGCCAGGTCTGTAGCTGGAGGCAGGTGAAAGGGCAGCCACACATGGATGTTTCTCTCCCCCTCTGCCTCTTTCCCTGCCCTTCTCTCTCTAAAGATAGTGACTTAAAAAACAATCTATAAAGAACGTGGGTATTAGCAACAGTAAATGGCCCCCTCCCACCCGTGTGGCCTTCTCCCCCTGTGCAGGCGCCGCCCCTCCACTCCCGCTGTCACCTTTGCGCCCTAACACGTGCTCGCAGGTGACAGTACTCTCCCTCCTTCGTCACTCAGCGGGAGAGGCAGGCTTATTTTAGACTTGGGGAGAAGGGAGGGTGCCAAGAACCAGCCGGTCTGTGAAGAGATCTTACCTTACTTGGAAGCTCACCGGCGAGCCTACCCGTTGCACGTGTGCTGGCAGAGGACAGGCCGTCCGGGGTCAGAAACAGAAGAAAGTGTCACTGGGCCCCACAGCAGCGGCAGCTACGGGGCCATGGCTTGGACCCCCGTTTTCTGAGCCCCAGTTCCCAGGGGCCGTGCCGCAGGGGGGCGCAGAGCACCCGCAGAAGCTACAGAAGAGGGCTCCAAGCACAGGGGCCCCTGGCGTCCCGCCCTGGGCGACCAGCCTGTGTCCAGCGGGGGCGCCTGGCCCTTCCCTGCCCTGGGAAAGCAGCATGTGGCCTCCATTGTGTGCAGGGACCTCCACCCTCAAGGATGCCTTTGGAATCGTTCCTGAGTTACCCTAAACTTGGGGTAAGGGGGTGACTGTCTAGAAATACGATTCACCGACCCCGGGAGCACTTCTTAACTCGTATCACTTGTATTTTTCCAGGGCCCTTGCCACCAGCGTATCTCAGAGTTTATCTGGCCTGTCCGCCTCTTCTGATGACAACCTAAGCGTCAGGCTCCTGCACCACTTTCTTCACGCCCCCTCACCTCCCCCGCGCCCCACACGGCCTGTCGCGTGACGCCCCATGACCAGAGTTTGATCGAGGGGATACAACCGGGTGGTTCCAGCGCAGTTACTGGACGTTCCATAAAATATTTACTTAATCTGCAGCCACGTCCCAGCCGCCACCGTGACTGCCAGCGGCCTGGAGGGGGCTCTTGCTGACGGATGGGGTCGCATCTTATGACGGGCACCGTGGGTCTGTTTCTGTTGGGTGAGTTTCCACTCGTTCTAGGTTTACGCAAGCAGTAAATAGATCGCGTTTCAGAATCGGGCGGCGTTAGAGCAGACGCAGGATGAACGAGGTGTTGGTCCGTTCTTTCTCCAACAAATACCGTTGGCTCTTCTCTGGGTCTTGAGTCTGTTTCAGGGTTTCCGAAAAGACCAAACATGCAGAGAAGGCCTTACAGTCTGCAACTTGGTATATATATATATATTATAAATATATATAAATCATCTATGTAGACACAGCCGTCTGCTGTGTCTCCCCAGGTGCCTTCCCACCCCACCCCACGGACCGCCTTCTAACGTGGCGTGGCTCTGCGGCTGACGGGGGACAGTCTTAGATCTTAGATCTTACCTGAAGACGGTCTGAGCCATGAGGTTCCCACGGAAGGACACTTGCCCCTGAGGTACCAAGCGCACAGCGTCCGGTGTCCCTGGGAGGCAGGCTGCTTCCGAAGACAAAGGCGACCACGTGGCCAGGGTGCGTCCCAATGACAGAAGTCACTCCACCCCCATTGCTGCGTCTACCCTTGACTTTGGGCCTGTTGACGCGCCCGCCACTTCCCGGCTGGACTTGGCCACGGCTGTTGGGTGACAGGTGTCCCCACGTGTGTCCCCACATGTGGCATGCCCGCCTGGCCTGTCGGGGAGGATTTGAACTCGGAACCTCTACCTTGCGACAGGGAACCAGGGTCCAGACAGCTGAGGATTTCTTTCCTTGCTCGTCCTACGGTGGGACGTGTCGTCTGGAGGCTACTGAGATCTGGGAGCTTTTTAAACAGGCTTTTTAGTGATGTGGCTTCTGCAGGCTCAGCCGGCTACCGCGTTTCCGGACACTAGTAAGCGCCACTGAATTAAAGGCATCGTGAGCTGATGAAGGGCTTCCTGTAAATTCGCCACGCGGTGTGGCCCCCAGGCCAGCAGCGTCAGCTGCGCCTGGGGCTCTCAGGGGGCCACCAGGATCTCCCCGTGGGCACGGAACGGCCCAGTATTTACCGTGAGGAAATGCACGTCCCCGTGGCCGTGTCACGGAGGCAGGGGAAACCCGCCGCTGAGCCCCGTCACGGCCAGTCGGAGGTGGGCCCAGCCAGCGGGACGGGGTGGTGCACACAGGCCGGCGGGAAAGCAAGTCCCGTCATTAAACTAGCCGGCGACGGTGCCAGGTCACGCCCGGTAGCAGCTGCACTTCACAGCTCCTTCCCGCAGGTGGACATACTTCCCGCAGGTGGACGTGCCTGCGTGCAGTGCGCCAGGGACAGGAGGTACCGCACAGCTGGGGGAATCGCTGCCCCCCTGGCTCATCCCAGACGGAACAGGAGCCGCGCTCCCCAAGGTGCTGTGTGTCACCTGCTGTTCAAATGCGGCCTGTCCTTAGCGTGCAAGTGACCGAATTACCGTCGTTAATGGAGTTGAAGTTTCAGGAGATGGACGTCAAGGCTGAGCGATTTTCCTCTGCTCGGAAACCTTTCCGAATGGCCCTTTGCATTCCAGAAACCCCCGCGGCCCACTGGGCAGGGTGGATGGGTGGGGGCCCCTGCACCCCTCTGCACCCCTGCGCCCCGCCTCTTTTCTGGAAAATTGTGGGGTTACAGACCCCAGGCCTGCCTCCCCCGGGGAAGGCGCTGGGCTCCGACTCTCGTTAGCAGCCTGTAGCTCGGCCCTCTCTCGGGGTGCTCCGCGCCCCCGAAGCCGTCCCGTGAGTCATGGAAAGGCTGACGGTATCTCCAGGCACACGGCCGTTCCCTCCAGCGACAGCCTGGCTCCGGCCTGAGTCACAGGCTGGCCCTGAGCTCAGACAGCTGTGTGCGCGGCCGCAGGGCCAGACCTCAGGGGGCCGGGCCGAGCTCAGGGCCACCCCTCCCGCCAGCGGCCCCCTCTAGCCCCGCGCTGAGCAACTAGGTGACGGCTCCCCGGATGCCGCAGACGGCAGGGTCGCTGCAGGAGAGGCTGCGTGGCCTCCAGGACTGAAAGCAGCCTGGACCTAGGAAGCAGGTCCGCTCGCCCCACCTCCCCGCGGCTTTACCGCCGGCCGACGGTCTGCCCGCAGCCTCCTCTCCGGGCCGGAGCTCAGGACTCTGGGCCGGCGCCTCGCCCAACACGGGCCTGGCGCCCCAAAGACGGCCAAGGGGCCCAGGGTGAGCTGACCTTTCGCAGAGAATACGGGCGCCGGGACCGAATGTCTGCGCCACCCCTGTCCCCTTCGTACGTGGAAGGCTGCACCCTGCAGGCGCTGATGGCCTCGGGAGGTGACCACGTGGGGGTGGGGACCCCGTGACGGCACCGGTGTCCTTGTAGGAAGAGCAGGGGACCAGGGACAGCTCTGCCCAGCATGCGCGGCAGGTGGTGCCCAGGCCTCCCGGCCCCGGACTGTGAGGGGTGTTTGCTTTTCATCCTCCCAGGCTGCGGTGCCCCTTCACGGAGCCCGGCTGGCTAAGACAAGGGTGCACGTTCACGGAATTCGAGTTCGTGCGTGCAGGTCTACGTATGCACGCGTGTCCCTCTACCTGCATGAATCTGGTGTCTCATTTCCCATTTAAATAAGAAGCCAGTTTAGGTTGTCAGTCACTAAAACTCTTCCGGCTTGTTCTTCCTTGAGCACAGCTCCCTCTCCCTTCCTGAGAAGCACTGTGTGTGGCCAAGAGAGAGATGATGTCCGGTGTCCTGACGCTGTCTGCCCGTGTCCCTGTCACTGGCACGGGTCTTGTTGTCCCACCTGGGTCTCTGGCGGTGAGGACAACATGGGTTGGCGCTTCTCACATTCCCTCCCCTCTTATCACTGATAGCGTGTGAAAGGCCTTCACAGCTCAGGGAGTGGCCGGAAAGTCAGATATTCAGCCCCGTATAAAACGTTGAGACAGCGCTTGATTTCTTGGCCGACAGTGTTGTTTTACTTATTTTCCGACTGGGATTTTCTGTCTGACTCTCCGACCTGCGCCGTCCTGGGGTCTAAACACACAGAGGTGGGGAACCATGAACCACCTATTCCTACAAGTGAGTCGGGAGTGCAAACCACTGGGCAGCGTTGCCCAGCCTCTGGGAGTTTCATTTTATTATGAACTGGGTTGATGTCTGCGTTATTCATTTTGGTCCACCTGGCAGGTCCAGGCCTTATCCAGCCCATGGGTGTGTTTTCCTTGGTCTAAGAAATGCTGTAAATTCTATAAATGGGTAAGCAGTATTTTTAAACAGAAGAGTGTATGTGAATTCTGGATTTCTGACTTCCCTTGAACATTCCGGTGATGTAGCCTAAAATCCGGAACGGTCCCACTGCGAAGAGCACGCTGGCGTTTTACAGCGGCGACCAGGAGGGGCGGGGAGGGTGGGGGACAGCGGACCCCCGACCACTCCCAGGGTGGAGGCTGGAGGGGCGCCCGCCTGCACCACTGTGAACGAAGTCACTGTTCCCCAAGGGCCTGGGTCAGAGGCTGTGGGAGCTGCACTCACACAATCAGCATTTGCTTTGAATTCAAAGGGAAAACAACTTTACGTTTCTACTAGTCAGGCTGTTAAAAAGAACTTGGAAGAATCAAGGACTTCGGCTCCATTCTATGCACAAGGGCGGCTCCATCGGGCGGCCACCTGTTGCGTCCTGTCGGCTTTGCCTCTGCTCGTTCCAGGCCCAGGTGCCTTGACCTTGAGGGTCAACGTAACCTTTAGGCGAAAGGTAACTCCTGTAGCCTCAGTGTCACTCGGGAGGCTGTTTCTGGGGGGTCCCCAGCACCCACGACTGGCCCCAGACCCCCGCAGCAGCGTTAAGCTGTTCCGAGTCCCGGCAGCGTTTCAGACTCGGACTAGAGCGGGGCCTTCCCGACAGAACACGCACATCTGACCGCACAGGCGCCTTGACATCCATGAGGACACACAGGAAGAGATGCCGTTTTCTGGGTAGAAGAACTGGGAATAAAACGGTACGTTGAAATAGAGTCTCAACTATCCACGGGGCAGACATACATGTAAACACCTTCGGCAGCTCGCTGGGCTACACACACACACACACACACACACACACACACACACCCTCTTTTACAAAGTCCGGAGCAGCACGAAGAAGAGGAGGGGCAGGGCTGGGCCATCTCTGAGTCAGCAGAGACTGTGTTCTCCGTTCTCCACGCCTATACGCCAGGGGACATTATCTAACCTCATTCTGCATTGTGTCCCTTGTGTCCCCCAGGGAGGGTAGCAATCCCATAAAGATTTATGGACCCCCCCCCACCCCCACCAATAAAAATGGCCGGAACGCCAGGGAAATGTCCCACAGCACGAAGCGTCGTCCTCGGTGCGGGTCGGAGCTCGGTGAGTGGGTGGCAGGGTGGTGACCGCGCCCAATGCTCACTCCCTGCTCCATTTGTTGAGGCAGCAGACGCTGGTCCTGTCCGGATCATCGGCAGAGACAGCGTCACACCAACAGGCCCGTGTCTTTGGTTCTGTCACAATGTCTATGCTCAGAAAACACGCCTGGCTTCCAGGAGTCCATGGCATGATGTGTACTTTAGAGTAGAGGATTCCTACCCAAAAACACCGCCCTGTTTTACTGGCCCCGTCCCTGGGTTGTGGCCGTACGGCCTGGGCGTCCTGGCTGGTGGCGGCACACAGGGCATGCGGGCCAGTCCCTGTGGACCGTGTGCGTCCGTAGATGCTTGGCTCAGGCCCGGACTGGAAGGACCGAGGTTCAGGGACCTTCCCGCACGGGCCCGACATCTCTGTGACCCTCTCGGGACCAAACGTCCTGCAAGGCACGGGCGTCGTGCGAGGCCTCGGGACACGTGCGGCCGTAGAACGGAAAGTACCCGGGGAACTATTTCCTGGGTAGATGCAGCTGTTTTAGGTGGAGACTCCGTCGATAACCTGGACAACAGGCGTTGTCGATACATCTTCGAGACACATCGACAGCGTAGCAGGTAGACGACGTTGCTCATTCAGGTCTTTCCATGACGCTCCTTCACGTTGAACCTCCGTAACTTGAGAGAGACGAATCGTGTCCTCGTGATTCCGGAGACGATGGAGGAACGTGTTTCATGCCCCACTACACGTCGCGTGGTACGTACGCTCATCGGAACCATCTTCTAAGTAGGCCGCCCGGACACGTTGCAGCGACATTGGTCTTATTAATGCATCTTTGGAAAACATGTCCGACGAGCTGTCGCTAAACACGTTGCTCCCACATGGCGGTTTGGAGTAAAACACAACCAACAGCAGCTGGGCAAACAAAGTCAATTCTGAAACTCGCAGGCGCCTGGGACCCTGTAGGTGGTTCCACAAGTGCCACTCACCCAGCCGGAGGCCGGGGCGGCTCTGGGGTGGGAGGGCAGGGCAGGCCCGTAGCACCAGCCATGTTCCTCGACGCCGTGCAGTTGGTACAGTAAATGCGGGCAGCGAGGTCCAGAACGGGGCTCATCAGGGGGGCCGTGCCAATGACGTGCCCTGAAAGCCTACGCCGGCCCTGCACTCTTAGTCTCCCGCGGGGTGGGGCGTCCGTCTGTCCCCGCACCCCGCTCTTCGGCCCCGTCCTCTCTGAGCCGCCCCGCCGGGGTGGGTGCGGCGGCCCCTGTCCGCTGACTGCGTCCCCAGGCTCCCTGCACTGAGACGGCAGCGTCAGCCCCGCGCGGGAGCGGGTCTGGGGGGTCACCTGTGCTTCCCTGACTCCCCTGCAGGCCGTGGGAGTAGTCAGTGGCATGGCCCAGGTGACACGGTCCTACGCCCCCCAGAATTAGTGGCCCCGACGCCAAGGGGCAGTTCTCGGGGCCGAGGCAACCCCGCGAGGCTGCCTTAAATAGCAACCATGTGCCACGTGCAGGTCGTGTTCAGACCTACGCGAATGCCCCGTGGGCTCGACGTTGACCAGAACGAGGACCGTTAGACGCGGCACCAGGACCGCCGTGCGGGCCGTGGTGGGAACGCTGCACCCAGAGCCCAGCTGGGGTCCGGATAAACGCGCTGCTGGGGGGCCCTACCCGCGGCACCTCCTTAGGGGAACGCGTCTCGCTTAGCATGCGGTTAACAGGCCGGCCTGTGCGTCAGGTGCGATGGGAGCGTTTCAACGCCTGCACCGTTGATGGGGGGCGGGGGGCTGGTCACTCTGACCCCTGGGGGGCGCGGGAGATGAAGCCCCTGCGGCAGGCAGATTGTGGGCATTTCGTGCTCCGTTCCTCAGCCTCCCCGGGGGGCTCACGAGGCCGGCTGGCCCAGCGGCTCCCGGGCTGCCAGGTCCCCACCACCGAATGTGTCCAACGGAGCCCAGACTAGGCAGCACGTGCCTGCCAGGGAGCGTGGCGTGGCAAGTCCGCACGCTGGCTGCATCTTCATGATCTGTGTGGCCTGGGGGGATCAAAGGCCAGATGCTCTTCACAAGCACTGTGCCACGGGTCCCTCTTCCAACCGAATGCCGACGATAAATCTCTCCATCGGCGCTGGGAGACGGTTCCCCACGAGCCACCTGCGTGTCCCATCTGCGTGTCAGAGCCCCGGCACGCAGCCTGGGCACAGAGGGGCGGGGGGGGGGGGTAAGTTTCCCCCAGGGGAAAGGGCGGGTTTGGTTACTGCCCCGATAGGAAACACCGGCTCCCCCTGGTGGTCAGGCCGCAGGCCGACTGCCCGCTAGAAAACATGCGGGTTCCCCAGGCGCAGGGTCCGCCTTTCCCCACCCAGCTTAGTGGCCGTGCAAGGAACACCCGGCCTCCCTCCTGCTGTCCCACGTGGCACAGGGGTCAGGAATTGATGCCAAGAGGCTATGCTGCCTATGACTATGAGCATAAGCCGTCTTTGGTCTCTGACCCAGGCCGCTCGAGTCTTCTGCCAGCTAATGTGTCCGTTTAAGTGGGGTGAAGGGCCTGAGCCGTCAACACTTTTTGACAGGTGGTTCCTTAGATTTCCAAGGTTGAAACAAACAAACATGTAATGATTGTAGTAAAGTTTAAAACGCTCCTATGCCCTGGCTGGTGGCTCAGTGCATAGGCACTGGCCTGCGAACCCAGAGGTCGCTGGTTCGATTCCCCAGCCAGGGCACATAACCAGGTTGCAAGCCAGGTCTCCAGCCAGGTCCACAGCTGGAGGCAGGTGAAAGGCAACCCTACATGGATGTTTCCCTCCCTCTCTGCCTCTCTCCCTTCTCCTCTTCTGGAAATAATAAAACCTTTAATAAATAGATAAATAAATAAAGCGCTCCTAAAAATAATATAACTTCACAGCAGTATACCTTGAGTACGTAGAATCTCCTCAAGTCCTCATACTTGACGATACTTTTATTTTGACTATGAAAGCATTGTCTGCGATTATGTCCTCCATCTCTTAAATATTTTGAACATGTATGACATGCATGTTCAGTCCTCACAAGACAAAACCATATCCTACCATGCACCTATGTTATAAAATATACAACACGGAATCTTCAAGAGAGGAGTTACATTTGAAATACAGCATGAAGCCTTAACTAAGTGCAGTTGTTGACAGTGAATGTGATTCCCGTGGCCATGATGGCAGGAGGCCTGATTATAGGGTTCTTGTCCTAAGAGGCGGGGGTAAGAGATGGGTGTTCGGGGAGGTGTAGGCATGGCTGTTCCCTTCTTGTTGATAGTTTTCACTGCATCATTGGATGACTGCTCACGCAGGATTTATCGCGGAGATTTTTTTTAATGCCACGTTTATTTTGTGAGGCGCAGTAATGGCAACTACGTAGCAGTCCACCCATTAGTGTTGGACTCCATGCCCCTGCCATGCTGACAGAACGGAAGCCTGGTCTCCCTTCCCTCCTGTGACCCGTGACCTTCCAAAATGCAGACTGAGTGAGGAGGCTGCTGTCCGTCTCTGAGCTGGACACCAGCGAGGCTTCTTCCCGTCGACAGCCAAGGACCCACTGTCAGCAGACCCGTCCTGTTTCCCTACGGGCCAGGGCCCCGTGCGGGCTCAGATACCTGCCGTCCTGCGCCATACGGGACTGCCGCCCCCTCGGGTGTGGAACGTGGACGGGTGCTGTCGCCTTTCAAGAGAAGAGAAACGCCTGCCTACGTTACATCGTCTTTGGAGGGGCCGCCACTCACGGAGGCTGCATCTGAAAGGCTGGGGCGGCGCGGCCTCCCTGCAGATACCGGGACCACCGGCTTAGCTGTCGCAGGCTCACGAATTAACCCCCGGGAAGCTACCTGGCTGCAGAAGGGACTCGCTGGCAGCATGCACCGTGGGTAGGAAAGCACCCCACCTTTCACCAGGGACAGAGCTCGCCACGGCAGGCGCCACGCGCAGCTGAGCACCCCAGACGACGGACGGCTGTGGAGACGTGGTGTGTCTCGCCCCAGCAACGCCAGCTGGACAGGAGCCCCTTCGGCACCGCATTGATGACACGCATTAATTCAGCGCTGGCTGCGCCCGCGTGCGCGCGCCCTCCCCGGGTGCCGCAGCTCCAGATTGCTCCATGCAGGGTCACATCGATCACCGTCCCTGGCGTGTCCGCCGTGAGCCGTGACTAATTGCGGGGGCCCGTGTTTCTGCCTGCCTGACGTCACACAACCTTCGCGTCCCATCTGTTCTGCCCCAGGCGTAGGCCCATGAAGCCCTCGGCAGAGCGGAAGGAGGGCCTCCCGTGGCTGGGGAGACGCTGAAGACCGGAGACGTGGCGGCACAGAAGCACGCAGCGGGAACAGTGCTCCGGGGGGACCGGCTGCAGAACAGGCCCCTCTATCCGTTCAGCCCTCAACCTCCAGCAGCCCGGTGGACGGGCAGAACCCCCAGGGCCAACAGGCCACTTTGGGTTTTCCAACCTCTCCCAGGTGCAGGTTACCCCAAACTGGTTGCTAAGGTCCCACGGGGAGCAGGGGCCCTGCTGGAACCCACCCTGTCAGCTGAGTGGCTGGTGGTCCCTCCGTCCAGGGCACAGCTTTGTGAGTATTGTTCAGAATTCTCTCCCGAACCCCACCAGACCCCAGGACGGAGGGACCATCAGCTGCTCAGCTGACAGGGCGGGTGCCAGCAGGGTCCCTGCCCCCCATGGGACCTCAGGATTAGCACCAGGGACTCCCTGGGCAGCCCTTGCTCTTCACCAATTAAATGTCAAACGAAGTACAAACAACTGACTTTAATAACCGGAGTTTTCTTAGAGGGAAGCAGTTCAGGGCGACGCTGTGGCAGGAGCGGGCAGGGCTGGGGGCTCCTCGTGACCGGCACCGCAGTGCACCCTGGGCTGCGCCGGGGGGCCCCAGGCTCCAGCGACCACCCCGCTGCCCTTCTCGGCGTGCGCGCCGGTCGTTTCTACGGAGACGCGTACCGATCAGGAGGCCCAGCCCGGTGGCCGGCCACGTGGGTGGATCTCAGAGAGGATCCCGGACCCTGCGTGTCTGCATCCGCGTGCCAAGAGCGAGTCGTGTGTTTTAAGAGCTGCTGGAAATGAGCCTGATGACAGCAGACGTTTCCTGGTGTCCAACACTTTTATTTTAAACTAACCTGCAGGGGGAGCTGGGCCGTGAGGCCAACCCGGGGTCTGTTTCACAAGACCCGGTCACGGAGATCAACCCTGGGGTCCTGCCGGAGATGTGAAGACCCCCCACCCCCCCACCCGCCGTGGAAGCGTCACGTCTCTGGCTGAACTGGCGAACACCAGCCTGTGCGCCCGCACTCGGACACACGCGAAAATGACGGTGAAACAAAGAGGCCTCGCGGGGAGACGTGGGGTCACTTCGCCCGAGGGGCGACCAGCCAGGGGCCAGGCGCTCTCCGTCTTTGCAAGAACAGGCACGCGCGGTGTTTCGTAAGGCGAGGAAGCGGTCTTCGGCCATCAGCACTTTCCTGGTAAAGGCAGGATGTCTGTTTCTGCAGACGTGTCTACAGGCTAAAGGCAGAGGCCAGAGAGACGGCGGGCGCAGCGGGCGGCACCGGGGGCTCCTGCCTCGCCCACCGGCCCTCAGCTGCCGCCGGCCTCCCCGTGGATGTTGTCCATGTGCACCTTGAGGTAGTCGTTCCTGGTAAACTTCTTGTGGCAGAGCTGGCACTCGGCCAGCGGGCGATTGGGGTTATGCGTCATCTTGTGTCGGATCAGCATCTTCTTCAGGCTGAACGCCAAGTCGCACACCTGGAAGACACCCAGGGACAGCGGTCACCCCACACGGCACGGCCCGCAGGCCGCCTCAGTCCCCGCCATCCGGGGCACCCACAGGCGACACGGAGAGAAGGCCTGTATCTGCCATGGAGGTGCAGCACGCCACACGGATGTGCGGAGAGAGGGAATGCTGGGGGGAAGCCGAGGGTCTGAGCGGGGAGGGGGCTGTGAAAAGCCGAAAGCAGAGGGCAAACGCGCTCGCCGTTCCTGGCGGGGAGGGACCGTGTGACCGTCACACGGCAGGACGCTCCGGAGGGCCCAGGTCGGGCTGGCGAGGGAGGGAGGGTCCAACACAGACATGGTCAGGTGTTCTGGCACCGAGAGCAGCGCACATGCGCTGTCAAGAAATGACACGGTACTTGTTCCAATGTGCTGGGAACCTTGGTTCGTAACATAGAAACGTGACATCGTAGACCTGATGTCACGCGCTGGCCCATGACACCCCTCCCAGGAGGGCAGGCCCCACTCACGTCGCACTGGAACGGCTTCTCCCCGGTGTGTGTCCTCCTGTGCTCGTCCAGGCCTCGCTTCTGGCTGAAGGCCTTGCCGCACTCGGAGCACGTGTACGGCTTCTCCTGCAGCCGGCGGGGAGACGGGGAGACCGTGAGCCCAGGCCGTGCCCGCTGTCCGGGGGGACCGTGCCCCCAGGTGCACAGGGTGCCGTGAGCGCGTTTGTTCTCGGGGAACCCGCAGCCCTCACGCCTGCAGCACGGTCTGCAGGCCCTGCGCTCCCGGGTCGCAGGACACCTGCCCTGGGCAGCCACTCTGACCGACGCTGGGCGCCGCGTGTAACACGGTTTCTCCACGGAGCCCACAGCACGTGCTACCCGTGTAACCCATTAGCTGGATGTCACCAGACACCCAGTGATTAGCTTCTTGATTAATTCTGTTTCTGCAGGATTGCGGTTCCTTGACAAATAACGTGTCCTTTGTCGTCACGACTGGGGGGACCGTGGCCTCACGGAGGCCATCTCCTCCTCAGTTAAACTGTCATCTGTCAAAGGCAGAATTAATCAAGTCTAATCAGTCCGGCTTTGATTAAACATCCAGAGGGGGGGACTGGAGGGGGCTCTCCTCCTGCTAATAAAGTCATTATCTGGGGGCTGTTAAGGGCCATCTTTGTAAAACAAGTAGAATTTCAAATATTTTTGCCAACATAAATAAATTAGTAAATCTGGACCTCATCGGGGAGGGTTCTGTAGGAACCAAGGCATATTTTCATCGATCCTGGACGGATCGCTACGTTGACGTTTCTTTGAAATAGTTAATGCAACGGCGGCTTCCTCTTCGGGCAGCTGGGGTGACTTGCCGCGGGGGACAGACGCGCGACCCCCACTGCACAGACGCGCGAAGGCTAGTCTGGTCGTGGGGAGGCTACCCGCTCGCCGTGGGCGGGACTCCGCACACCCACGGCGGTTGGTGCCCCACAGGCCACACGCAAACAGAAAACCCAGCAAGTCGGCTTTTCCTGTATGGTCGGCGGTCAAGGTGGGTGGAACCAGGGAGCCCAGAACCAGGTCCCGTTAGCCCGAGCCCAGCGGGGCTGGGAAAGGAGACCCGGAGGCGGTGAACGAAGCGGGGTGAGCCCGGGGCGGACGAGGGGTGCCCAGGGCCGGGCAGCGGCACCGTCCGCGTAAAGAAGGCTCCTCCAGGCCCCCTGGCTGCTGCATCTCACGGGAAGCGCTGGCTCCGTCTGCGCCGCCCGGGCTCTCATGGGGCTGAGGGACACTCACAAATGGGACCCCGGGGGTCAGGTCCAATTTGAGAGAAGAAACTGGCCCAGGAATCAGATGTGGACGTAAATGTCTGTGTCTCCCCCACCCTCACACACATACACACGAACACGCACGCACACCCACGTGGGAGCCTGTTCCCCCAAACCTATTCCACAGCCAGAAACAGGTACCCTGCTGGCGTTCCCGAAAATGATGGCTTTCGCAGGGTCATCATTTCCTATTTCTAAATTGGGAAGAAAATCTTAAGAAACCTCCTCCGGGAACGTCTTTCACAGGTGACGGCTTCGGCGGCTTTTTATTCACCATCTGAACTTCCAGGGCCGTGCGACCTTTTCAGCGCGCGGCCAAGTCCACCGCTGAGGGCGGGGCCGGGGGCACTGGCAGGACTTGGGGGGCCCAGAGCAGCGCTGCCCGTCACCCCCGTGGCTGCTGGGAAGCCCGTGCGCTGGGCAAAGGAACCCAGGGCGCACGGAAAGCTGAACGAGGTGCCAGACCTGGCGCGAAGGTGCTGCACAGGCTTCCACCGGAGAGGGCAGCCGTCCGCCCCTCTGGGCCGCGGGCGGAAACGGAAGGGCTGCGAGGCCGGCTGGCCGCTGGCGTGGGGGCCGGGGAGAGCCTGCGCCGGGGAACGCAGGCAGGGACCCAACCAGCCCAGAACCTGCGCTCCTGGGCTCGCCCAACCGCGTGCTTCGGAGCCGCCCGGTAAACGGCCCACCAGACAGCCCCTCAGAGCCAGGGAACCCCCAGCCGGGGGGCCTCACCCCGCCTGCACGTCCAGTCAACCAGGGATCGTTCTAGAAGGGCAGGTGCCGTCCCACCCGAGGGCCTCCCTGAAACTGGCTCTGCTAAGCCCCCAAGGGGCTTCTGCGGCTCCCGGGAGCTGGGCGCGCTGGTCTGGCCACCCTCTCCGGGGCGTCCTCATGGTTACCATCAGCAGGGGCCTCTTCCCGGGAGAGAACAGGGCTGCGCACAGCTGCGGGCACGGCCCGCTGCACAGGGAGGGGAATTGAAAGTGGGCGGCCGATGCCATCAGGTCGGGAGGGCTGAACCCAGCACACGGACACCCAGCCCAGCGCCAGCGCCGGCAGTGACCTGGAGCTCCCCACCCCCACCCCTTCCCCCCGCTCCCCGCTGCCAGACCCTGGCCCTGCAGGGGCGCCCGTCCAACCCTCAGGGCCCCTGGGAGAGCAGACACTCAGCCCGCCAGCCTGGGCCCCAACCTGGAGGCTCCAGAAAGTGCGGATGGCCTGACCCTCCCCGTAACCCCCCGTCCTCACCCCGACCTGCTCTGCGGTATGGGCTGTGAATTGCCACAGGGTCCCCTGGGGTGGTCGACAGGGTGACACGCTGCACAGAGAGGGGCCGCTGCAGAGCCAGGGGCAGGGGGGGGCACCGTTCCTCCACGTGGAGGGGGCGTACGAGGAACTGAAACATTTGCGGGTAAGGATCCCGAGAACAATGGAAGTTGTCGCGTGCTGAAGCAGGTTCTTTGTAATCCTGGAAGACGGAGCGGCCGGCTGGCGACGGGAAAAGCTGTGATTATCTGAATTATCATAAGGGAAACTTGAGATATTTCTCTCCCTGCATAATAACGAATTGTTTAGATATTCTTTTCTCAAACATCGTACAAAAGAAGATGAACCGGGTAAACAGGGGAATTTTATCAGGAGAAAAATAGGCCCACCGTTTTTAAGAATTATGAAACAAACTTTGAAATGTAAAGTACGTTGAAAATGTGAGAGAAAATCACGCAGACCGGTTGCTAACTAGCTTCCGGACGCATGGGGTTCGGGGTGTCCCCAGAGAAGGGACGTCCCGTGACTCTTTGATGCTCCACGACCAGTGTGCCCACCGTCCCCGCGTTAAGGGTCCGTCCTGGGTCGGCCCTGAGAGCTCCCCTCCCAGCCCCTCCGTGTGGGGCTGTTTCTATAGGAACAGCGTCACTCAGATGCCGTCCAGGGGACCCTGGGTGCCACCCTTTAAATTCACCAGGTGTCACCTGAGAGCACAACAGACCGGAGACTCTGCGGCCACAAGACCTGCCCAGTCCCGGGCCCCCAGTCAGGCCACAGCCCCAGGCACAGGACGAGCGTGGCCTCCCCGGAAAAGTACGGATGACCCCGCTGAGCCCCCGGGCCTCCCACCCGCCCCTCCGGACGCCGGAGTGACCGGAACGTGGAGCCACAGGGTGACGGCCGACGGGGCTGGCGGAGCTGCGTGTTCTGCGTCACGGAGGACCTTTTGGACTCAGGGACTCGCCACGTCCCTCCGCATCTGGTCCAGGTCTCTCTCCCTCAGGTTATTCGAGATGAGAGAAGACTTTGCCTCGAGGCCGCTTCCTCTTTTGCCGGAAATCCCAAGGCAGACCCAACGGAGCCAGGCAGCCCCGCGTGAGCCCCCCGCACTACCCGGCGCCTGGCTGGCTTGTGGCCTGTCTGTGTGGCTCACGCGTGGAGAGCCAGCGGCCGTGCTGCAGACGCGCAGTGGCCGGCACCCCCAGAGACCCGCCCTCCGGCCCACGATGGCCGCGCGGCCCCGTGCCAGGCATCCAGCCTCTAAGTCCAGTCCACGCAGGAAACCGCCACGCTTGGCGCGCCGTCGGCCAACGCCATTCTCAGGCGCTGCGTTCCCGGCCTGGGACGCGCGGGACCACCCTCGCAGCTCGTGGTCCACACGGCACAGAGCAGCACCCGGGTCAGCCTGGGCCGCACGTGCGGGGTGGGGGCGGGGCTCTCGGGGCTGAGCCCAGCATTTCATGGTCACGCCACGGGGCAGATGGTGGAGAAACACACCCACGTCCTGCCCATGCAGAACGGCAGACAGAACTTAATATCTGAAAAATGCGAAATTCAGCCACGGAGCCGTATTACTTGGTGATAACCCGTCCCGCACGCGACAGACCGTTTTGTGGCCGGAACGTCACCTTCTGGCAATGACCGAGTAGCTTGCTTGCGAGCCTGAAAACACCAGTGAGTTGCAGCTTTCTTACTTCCGTTGCCTCTCCAAAGCTGATCAATTTCATGGACCCAAGGCCGTCGGGCGCATCGCATGAGTCTCGGCCCGGAATAAGACTCAGCAGGGTATTTTATGTTATTAACAAACCTACGTTCTTCTTCGGAGCATTATCAAAGTGCGCATGTGAACGATACAATTCAGATGATAAATGCTGCTCTTTACGAAAACGTAGCTGGGGTGATGTTATGAGGAAAGGGAGTTCTGCGTGAGCTGTCCAAGCGGCAGGCTTCCTGAAACCAGCTCCTCGGAAGAGACAGTCTCTTATTTCAAGATTCTTCATGTCAATAGACGGTTCTCTATGTCAAGACTCCGGATACTTGAGTAATGAACCCCCTTGCAAGGGAGGACAAGATGAGTATATAACATTCTGGCTTCAGAGGGAAAACAGTATCACTTTTCCTAAAAATAACTATCCCGCTATAAAAAGTTAATTGTGCACCGCCTGTCCTAGAAACAAAGGCCATCTCCCCGTGCCTTCCCGGCGGCGGCACTAATCCTGAAGTGTATTATTGGTCTGAAGACAACGCGGTGACGGCGGAGCAGCCATCAGCCGCCGTGCTCACAGCTGCAGGTTTATTCTAGCAAATCTGCAACCCGCTCTGTAGCTCGGTGGGGATGCGCCAGTTCACCCCGAGGTCACGCTCATGCGGGAGTGAAGGAGGCCGGGCGGGGGCCATGCCAGGGGGTGGCAGGTCGGACTTGAGGGGCACCTGTGACGTGGCCCCGAGAGGGGAGGAGCGTGGCACCTGGATCCGGGTAAACAGCAGGGAGACCTGATGGACCTGGGGTTCCCAGGAGGGGCGCTGCGGGGCGTGGGTGGTCCCCACCCTGCCAGACGGGGGGTTACCCCAGGCGCTTCCTACAGGGTGAGAACAGCTCATTCTCCCGGTCAGGCCACCGGCCTCGCGCAGGGACGGAGGGGACGGGGCGGCGCCTCCCTCAGACGCACCGTGACCCCAGATCATGCACAGCGTGTCCCACCCTGGTTTCGTTTGCTCCTGTTTTTATTTCTATGTTTGCTTTTCTGTTTATTTTTATTTAATTTTGTTGTGGTGCGTATGATGTTTTAGACCAACAGCACTGGCTTTCTTTTTTGACGACCCCCTCCCCCCACACTGAACGAAGAGTATCTTTTAAAAACTTGGCGGAAAAGCGACCCGGCGTGGCCCTGGGTCCAGCTCACCCCGCGCACGGGTGCCACTCGGCCCCGTAACCCTAAACACAGACACACAACTTAACCCCACAGCCGACTTTCCTCTAGTTCCCACAGGGCAGCTGCCTGCCCAACCCATCGGTCCAGGGCACAAAATCCCGTTTGCTTCAGTGTTCGCCGCGCCCTCCCGAGAAGGCCCGGGGCTGCTTCCTGCAGGCAGGCCGGTGACAAGGAGGAAAGGGGACAAGAGAGGACGGAGGTGATGCTGTCACCCCTGAAAAGGAAGGTGTCCTTCACATGGGCTGATTTCCCCTTGACCACGGGAAGGCCGCCTGCTGCGTGAGCGTAAGAATGCTGCTTTCCATGCAGGTGTTCCTTCCTGAGCCAAATGAAACACGCTGGTACCTTAAAGCCGCTGATCTTACGTGATTCATTTACAAAGCACGTAAAATCCCTCTGGAAACCCGTGGGTTCTAAAGACAAGCCCAGTTAAAGCCACGTTTCCAATAGGGAATAAGCCAGATCCTCTGGTCCACACGGGACAAAAGCTGATGAAGTTGAGAACAATTAACACAAGAAAGGAAAACAGATTTTAAAGTTTCCCCTGAAAGCGTAGTAAGGTTTTGAAAAAGTTATTAAATGTGTTTTTATCTCTTCCTCTTCCCCCGAGAGCCTGTGGACGTCCGGACCCAGAGCCCAGAGACTCCGACCCCCACTGCGGCCCAGGTGGGGCGCACGGGGCCAGGTCCAGGGGCCACGTGCCCACCAGCACCGAACCACGGGAGGTCGGGGGCGGGGAGCTGCATGGAAAGGAATGAAGTGTCAACAGAATAGAAGGCCTGCTGCTCCGCTGAACTGCTGGACGTCGATGGCTTTTTAGTATCCGTAAGGACGGACCCGGCTCCTGGAGAGGCAGCTGGGCACCAGCGAAGTGCCGTCCATAAGCCAAAACCTGGGAAACGGCTTTGTCATCGGCAGTGGGCGCAACAGGACATCTCCCCCCCTGCGCCCCACAGCCAGTGTCCTCGTTAGAGCCACGCGTCACAGGATGGCACGGCCGAGGTCACCGACAAGCAGGTGAGCTGAATGTCGCAAGAAAGACACAGAACGGTGCCGCCTCTGTCAGGCGTCCGAGCAGGACAGCGCGGGTCCCACAGAAGCGGGACGGAAGAAAACAGATGAAACTGCTATTATCCCCTGATTACTCACCACCGACAACACGTGGGGAACACGCAGAAAACACCATAGTCAACAGGCCACCAACCAACGTAAAGAAGAGATGACGAAGGAAATGAGTCCATTACCAACCTTAGATTCTTCCCCGAACGACAACATGACTGTTGAACTTTTCTGGGCTTTAGCGGAATGACCTGCCCCACGTGGGGCCCTGCGCCCCGTGGACGAGACCCAGAAGGACGGGACACCCCACTCCTGGCCCGAGGTGTCGGGCAGCAACCGCAGACCACACTGGGGGTTTGCCGGTGGCGCGGACCCTCCAGAACCTCCTCAAGGTGTGACTTGCTGGGTGAACCAGCTTTTGATGTTGCTGTAATGGAACTAAATTTGCTTGGGAAACAGGACAAACATGCCTGGAATTAGGGCCGTCCGATGCTAAATGGGATGAGAAGGTTAACGGTCCCAACGAAATGGGATCTTTTTTTTTTTTTTTTAATTTTATTGTTGTTGTATTACATCCATCCCCTTTTGGCTCCCCTCTATCCCCCTCCCCACCCACCCATTCCCCCCAAAGTCAATCCCACCTGTTGTCCATGTCCATGGTTCCTTTCTACTAGGTTCTTGTCTAAGCTGCTCCCCTTTCTTGCCTTTGCCTCCCCCCTCCCCCCCGAAATGGGATCTTTCTTGAATTGAGTCTCAAAACCCACACAATAAAGGGTAAAGAGGAACGCCTAGAGATTGCTCCCCCAGAACAGTTTTTAAATCTCTTTGGGTTCTTGATATTAATTTGATTGCATCAGATAAGCACCTTAATTTGCTCTCAAAAAGTTGCCCTAACGCGCCAAGGACCTGCAGTGATCCGCCTTTAACCGTCTGAGGGACGGGGAGCCCTCGGAGGGTGGGCTTTAGCCGCAGACAGACCTCCTCTCCCTCGGTCACAAAAGTGAGAGGCCGCTTCTACGCACCCCCCCCCGACAAGTGCACCCCTGCGTCCCCGGGGGGCTGCCAAGCTGGCACCGAGGGACGTGGGAAGGAGGCAGACCCAGCAGGCATGGTAACAAGTGGCCCTGCCACCCACCCCACTGTCCCCACTGTCCCCACCGTCCCCATCATGCCCCCTGCGAGCACACTTGCTCCTTTGCGCCCCTGGCCGCAGGCCCCCAGGCGCCTCCAGGCAAGACGGTCCCTGCAGATGCTCAGCAAGACACCCTCTGCGGACGTTCTAGTATTAACGTGTCACCATCGACCTACTCGAAGTTCCCTTAGAACCCCCATCCGTCCTAAACACTGGGTCACGGTTCCAGGAAGAGGGGTGTGGAGTTCTGTGTCCTTCATTGCTCTGTGTTTAAAAGCTGGGTCCCCCCCAACGTTCACCATAAATACAGACATACACTCCCAGGGGCACCACCGTGCTGTCCCGTGAGGCCGGGTGGTTCCCAGCAAGGGCTGACCCTGAACAGCCCCCGGGCGCGAGGGGGTCTTACCCGGGTGTGGGTCCGGATGTGCATCTTCAGCCCGTCATTCTTGCTGAAGCCCTTCTCGCAGTAGGGACACTGGTACGGCCGCTCACCTGCGCGACAGGGGGGACCCCGTGTCAGGGACCGGAGAGGGGGCCGCGGTCTCCCTCCCGCACGCAGCCCGGCCCCACGCGCCCCGTGGGCCACTGTCCCTCCTCAGACGTGGACGGGCCTGGAGCATGTCCAGGACTCAGGAACGCGCGACGGTCTCCCACGTTTTCCTTCCAACACGTGAGCCGAAAGGAAACCTGATTTTCACAACGTGTGAAAAGGAGTCTACGTGAGTCCGTTCATTAACGAGCTACGTGTATTCATCAGCGAGCACCGCAGGGCCCGTTGGGAGCGTCTTGCATGGTTTCACGGATGCTTTTATCCCAGCCTACCGATGTCGGAAAGGGAGGGCGCGAGGGAGCCATGGCCGTGCGGGCGCACTTGTCTGCTCACCTGTGTGGCTGCGCACGTGGACGCGCAGCGTGCCGCTGCTGGCGAACTTCTGGCCGCAGTACGGGCAGATCTTCTCCTTCTCCCCCGTGTGCGTCTGCAAGGGGGGCAGCGGGACGGGGTGAGCGTCCGGGTGGTGACCTGCTTCCGGCAACGCCGACCCCTTCTTCCCGGATGACGTTTCATTGCCGTGACTTTACTACCGCCGTGAGGTCGGAAGCTGTTCCTCACGGGTTGTCCCGTCAAGCCCTTCAGAACCACGCCGCAGCGTCCACTGGAAAACCCCTCTTTACGGAGCCTCCCCGCCCCTGCCGTGAGGCCAAAATAAAGAAGCGACAGGAAGCCGGTACGAGCAGCAGGGCCGTGGGACCGTGGCCGAGCGCGGCTGTGGCCGCCCACCCGCCCGCCGTACAGGCGTTTCCACGTTCTCCGCGCACGTTGACCCGGAGGACAGAGACGACCTCAACCAGGAATGCCGCCTGCATCCCGCGCATCCCACGGGGCTAATGTGCCACGTGGTTGCGACCATAAACCTGCCTCGACCTCAGATCAGCAGGCTCACTGGGAGGCCCGCTGGGAGGGGCGCTCCTGCCCTCCAGGCACCGGTCACGACCCCACGAAGACGGGTAAACGGGTATCGTCCGGAGCAAGCTCCCAACCTCACCGGGGCCAGGACGGCCGTCACGGAACCAACAGGACACAACAGACGCGGGTGCGGATGTGAATGTGGGGACAAGGACCCTCGCGCCCTGCTGGCGGGAGCGCGGGGCAGAGAGGCCGCTGTGGACAGCAGTACGGAGGCCCCTCAAAAAAACACCAGAACTGCAACGAACAGCCTCATGGCCCGCCTCCGGGAAGAATCCAGAAGAAACCCGAGACGCTGCTTAGAAAGGGTACACGCACTCTTACGAGGATTGCAGCGCTGTTCTCAACAGCTAAGAAGCGGAAAGGACACACGTGCCCTTTGGTAAAGAGGATAAAGAATAAAATCCTGCCACACGAGCCAACAGGGGTGTCCCCTGAGGGTCCTACGCGAACTGAAATAAGGCAGGTGGAGAAAGGCAAGCGCTGTGTGATTTCATTCACAGGTGGAGCCCAGAGAAAGCAAAACAAACAAGAACAGGAACAAACTCACGGAGGGAACAGATGGCATTGCCGGGGGGGGGGGGGGGGGGGTCCACCGTCCGCTGCCGGCGATGAGTGCTTAGTGCGCCCAGATGTCGAGTTAAATCTGTAAGCCTGAAATGTGCAGTGGCCGAATTCTTTACAGCAAGTTTCACCAAAACGTGCCCTTTCCAGAAAGAGGCGACAGATGGCGCACATGGAGACGTTTCTGCACCCACATCAAAATACGGGGTGACCGCCGGGATGACCCCTGGGCGGGTCAGGTGGCTCAGGGGCCGCAGAGAAGGGAGAAGGCTGTGAGCTGAGGCGCCTGCTTGCTTTCTGGGAAGCTGTTTTCAGAGCTGCTGCATGTCGAGGGTAAAGGCAGACAGGGGCCACACAGCACAGGACGGGGCTCCGGGGCTTTCATGCAAACCACAGGCCCTCTCATCCTCAAATGCCCTGCGGGCTGAGCAAGGACCCGTCTGTTCAAGCAAGGCCTTCCCAGGAGGGGAGGGACGCCGGCCAGCGGCCACCTCCTCGTCCGACAGGCCCTCGGGCCTCACCCCAGCGCCCTGCTGCCCGTGTCCGTCCTGGCTCCCGCGTCCCGTTGGCGGCACCTGGGGAAACAGCCATGCAGACGTGCACAACCTGCAGCTGGGTGGAGCCGCCGTCCCCGCCATGGCCAGACAAACTCTGCACGGGACACTGGGATCTTAAGCGGTTCTCCCCCCCGGAAGGATTTACGTGACACCCAAGTCCGAGACACGGAGCCTCGTGAACCACTGTCCACCAACCGCGCCCCCGCCGTGGGCGTCCCTGGGACTCTGCGTGCGGCACCCCCGAGTGTCCCACGTGTGCTCCACGTTCCTCCCACAACGAGCGCCCGTGGCCTCCCTGCGGCTCGGCCTGCAGCCCGTGCAGAACCCCAGGCCGCGTCTCAGACCGTCCCACACACGGAGCCCCGAAGGGCAAAGCATCACAGATCCTCCCGATCCATGCGGACTTGTGTAGAAATCGTGTAAGTGCCTGTCACTGTAACGACGGGTTTTCCCCTCGGGCAAGTGCGTGAGCAGGAAACAGCGGGTCCCACGCCCACGCCCACGCCCACGCCCACGTGGCCCACGCCCACGCCCACGTGGCCCGTGCGGCCCGCGCAGCCCTGCCGCCACCTTCTTGTGGCTCCTCAGCACGGACGGCGTCACGAAGGCCTTGTTGCAGAGCTCACAGCGGTACTTCTTGTGCCGCTCGTGCACCACCTGCACGTGAACGTTCAGCGTGTCCTTCCTCTTGAAGGTGGCATCGCAGTGGTGGCACTTGAAGGTCCTCTCACCTGCGAGGGGAAGCGTCGCGTGAGCCCAGAGTGCGGTGCAGCCGCGGGGCCCGGCCGCTGCCCCTGTGCACACGGGGTGCATCTGGGTCCCCCCCGAGCTGCCTTCGAAGCTCTGACAGCTTCTCGTAACATTGAGCTCATTTCCCACAACAAATCTTGGTCCCCTATTCGCGGGGTCACCGAGTGACCAGCGGGAAGCTCTTTCAGCCTCCGTCTCCGCACCGGGAAATCTTTCCGAACGTAGAAAGATTTTCTACACAAACTTGAATGGGAAGACGGGATGGAAAATGAAGTGACTCATCACGTGACCTTCCCGTGGGCCGAGGGCCGAGAAGGCGGCAGCAGGTTCCCGGCCCGTGTGGGCGGCAGGCAAACACGTGCAGGTGCCCGGGGTCCTGGGACAGGAGGGGCGTCCCCTCCCCGGGCTCCACCCTGCGCGGACTCACTGTTGTGTATGAGCAGGTGCCGGTGCAAGGAAAACGGGGTGCGGAACAGCGCCTTGCACTCCTCGCACTGGAACGGCCTCTCCTCCGAGTGGGTCTGCAGACAGGGAAACTGAGTCAGGGGCAGCAGAGCCCCCAGGTCCTCCCCAGAATCGAGGGAGAAAGAGGACAGACGGGACTGCAGACAGGATCTTGCTCCTCCTGGTGACCTCCTTGCACCTGACGGCCACTCACACACGACGCCGTGATCACAGGGGAAAAGCCACGGCTCTTGCAAACGCTCCGCGTGGGGAACCTGGTGGGGGTGGGGTGGCGGCGAATCTCGGGTCCTCCGGACCCCCTCGCAGACTCCCCGGCCCTCCCGAGTCCAGAAAGGGCGCAGTTTCTAAGACCGGAGCCCCCTGATCGCACACGGACTGTGACTGCGCGACTGTCGATGGGAAGGGCCCACCCCTCTCCCCTGGGTGATCATGAGAACCTTCTTAAAAAGACAAACGATTGCCCTGGCTGGTGGCTCAGTGGATAAGGCGCCGGCCTGCGAACCCAAAGGCCGCTGGTTCGATTCCCACCAGCGCACAGAACCAGGTTGCAAGCCAGGTCTCCAGCCAGGTCCGTAGCTGGAGGCAGGTGAAAGGCAACCATACATGGATGTCTCTCTCCCTTCCCCTCTCTCTAAAATAATAAAAAAATCTTTTTTAAAAATTAAAAAAAAAAAAGACAAACGATTGGAAATCACATCAGCACATCGGCAAGGGAAAAGGGGATCACGGCTTTTACCTTCTTGTGATTCTTGTAAACGTTTCTGTGGGCGAATCCCTTCCCACAGAGCTTGCACTTGTAGGGCTTGTCCTCGCTGTGGATGACTTTGTGGGCACCCACCTGGTCCAGCCTCTTGAAAGACTTGTTACAAATCTCGCAATTATAGGGCCGCTTCTCTGTAAAACATGAGTGGGGACCGTCTCACGCCCACGGAAAGTTCACGGAAAGAACCCGCCATGCCTGACGGGACGTCTTCCGGATGCGTCAGCCAGGACGTGATGGAGCAACTGAGCGAAACCTTCCACCCGCCCACCCACGCAGAGAGGCGCCTGCTGGCAATGGAGCCGCAGGCTGGCTCTTCAAGGACCTACTGCAAACTGACTGTCCAACGTGGCTTGGACGTAGACATTCAAATTCAGTGAAGAAATCCGCTTTCCAAAGGAAAACCCGGCTCGCAGGTGTGTTTCCAACACCGGGAGCGGCCAGACGGTGACGCATGCAGAGGCCGCGCCTGCCTCCACCTGGGCCCAGCAAACCGCACACGGGAGGGGCTCCCGTGTCGGCAGAAACTGCACCCTCAGGTGGTGGTGTAAGACCCCCACGCACACAAGGAACACCGCGTTCATGGGGTGCTGGCAACGGAGTCCAAACAACACAGAACAAAACGTGTTTCTTCCAAACCTTGTGACTTTCATGGCCTCAAGGTACAGGTACCCTAAACTCTAGAAACAGACTAAATAAAGCCAAACTTATTTTCAGCACTGATTTTTTTTTTTTTTTTAATCTGGGTAACAGACCTATTTTTTATGCAAACTTGCTCAAATTGAAACAATGGCTTTAAAAATTTCACTCTCGTCCTGGCTGGTGGCACAGTGGATAAGGCAACCTGCGAACCCAAAGGTCGCAGGTTCGATTCCCCAGTCAGGACACATAACCAGGTTGCAAGCCAGGTCTCCAGCCAGGTCTGTAGCTGGAGGCAGGTGAAAGGCAACCATACATTAATGTCTCTCTCCCTCTCTGCCTCTCTCCCTTCCCCTCTCTCTGGAAATAAAATAAAAAATGGAAAAATATTAAAAAAATAAACCTTCAGACTCTCCAAGTGTGTTTGTTCACTTTCATGAAGGCTCATTAGCACCTCGGTTAGAATGTTAAAGCCCCTGGAGACACAAGGACGGTCACCACTGACCGGCCACTGAGTCGGGGCCCCTGTTGGGATGGCTCACACTGACCCTCAGCCTCCCTGCAGCTTGCAGACCCATTTCACAGGTGGAGAAAATACAGACACTGAGGCTCACAGAGGGGAGAGGAACACATTAAATAGTGGCTTCGAAGATCCTCCAAATCATTATGCCCAGCCACATTTGCTCTATAAACAGATCAAGGTCCAAGGAAGTTCGGTAACTTGTTCAGAATTGCCCAGCTAGAGACAGGCTGAGCTGAAACTCGCAGGCCGGCCTCCCGCCAGCCACCCGAGGGGCTCCTGAAAACGACAGGGTGACTACAGGTGGTGATTTCAACATGAATAAAAAAATACACACTTTACCTGAGTGAGTGATCATGTGACGTTTCAGCTGATTGGCAGAAATAAACTTCTTCATGCATTCTTGGCAATCAAATATCTCGTGAATCTGCCAACGGTGAAGTTGACAGTTACATAAAGCCAGAGAAATGACACATAGCTCCAATGAAAGTACAGACATGCAGACAGGTGCTACTGCCATAACCAAACTACGTATGACAACTCAGCCCTAATTTATTCGTTCTATCCTGTATCATGCAGTGAGCATATTACTTAGTAAAAGCATGTCGTTAAACGCAAACAGGATTGCACTCTGTTTAAACGTGATGCTGCTGAGCTGCGGAAGCACCTATGACATGTATCCTTTCTGTAAAAACGTACACTGTGTACGACATTAACTCTTGGTTGTGTGCAAATTGAGGCCTGGAAACAGGAGGCCTGCGGCCGGTAACATCCGGACCAGCGGTCAGCGGTGTTTTCAACGCAAATGTGAGCACACGCAGGGCAGAATGCCACCCCGGTTCTGTGACAGACGAGAAGACTCGCAGCTCTGAGAACGTTTAGGTCTCAGGACCCCTCTTACAGGACGGGAGGACACGAGAAAAAGGACCGGACACCGTACTCGATGGGGGACGTTAGCAAAGGACGGGCTAGGGGGGACTCCAGCCGCATCTCAGCTGCGGTCCTTCCCTCACGCGCCACACAAGGGCGGGCTGTTGGCTGAAGCAACACAGGGCTGCACCGGCTGAGGCCTTGCACCGCGCCTGTGTCTGGCTGGGGACCCACCAACGACTCTGGTGAAGTCTGGTTTCGGGTGCAGCCCCCATCCCGGCAGCCCTTGTGTGAAACTTTCATCAGCATAAAAATAGTAAAGATGATTAATGCAACATAAAATGGAAACTGTTAAAACGATTCCAGGGTAACATTCACAGTTGTTTCCTTTTTGATGCTCACAACGAAAGCATCTTTGCATCTTATTTACAGTGGACAATGTAGGCCACAGCTATTTTTAAAAACTCTTATAATGGTTTAATGAAAGTCACATTCAAAGTGAAAATGACAGGTAATGCTATTTACGTATTTATGCCTAACACCAACTAACATACATTTTGTAAAATGTCCACGTTACTAAATTGATATGGAGGATAGTCACTTAACTTTCAAATCCCAAATTAAATAATTTTCAAGAAGGATCACAGTATGTCTTACTGGCATGTAGGTGTCATTGGGCATATCTTAGGGCACCACCTACTGGCAACGTGAAATACTGCAACCAACCCCTATTAGACATTAGATGTCTCCAATTATATATACTGAGTCAGTCACAGCTGCCCATGGCTTCAGAAAAGCTAAGTTACAAGAGCTCTCTTGCCTTGGAGAAAATGCTACAATGAGCTAATCAGTTAGTAATATTCAGCAGGGACCACTTAGGTGCTGTACTCCACCACCACAAGGTAGGATTGAAATCTACTAAGCAACTGATAAAGTTTGTAGATGAGGACTTGGCATTCAAGAAACATTTCCATTAATTCTGAACAGTACCTCAAAGTAGTCTTCGGAAGAACTTACTCTTCTACTATCAGTCTCACGTTTTAGAACATTTATATTTAAGTTAATGACAAGTTCTGTCCTTATAATATAAAAAAATCAACTAGACGTACATAGCAGACAACCGAGATGACTTCTAAAAATCTTACTGTTGATGAGCCTTCATCTTTATCTTACTGACCTTTCTGTGTTCCTGCAGGCTCGATGCTGAAGAACACTTCTTATTGCACACTGAACATACGAGCTTCTTCTTAGGATCTCCTACAACAGAAACCAAGTGCCATCAGGATTTAAATGAGGATACGGAGGAGCACCAGATGCCGTGCTTGTTTCCTCCTCACATCTTCTATTCTTCATCCTAGAACTACAGTCCTAGCTCCTCTGAGAAGAAACAAGGGGACAGTTTATGGCTGTTCACCTGAGCACGTAGGAAGATGTTGTGTCCCATAAACGCAACATCTCACAGGTGGCACCCATGGAATCCAAGCAAAGGGGAAGGCTGGGAAGTGGGGTAAGGAAGTGAGCCCCTTCACTAGGCATTTCCTGCTGGGTGACTGTGAAGATTCTCCCCTCTACCAGCACCCCTGGGTTCAAGAGCATCAGCACCTAGAAAGTCAAAACTAGCCTTTTCTATTTTAGCTTTCCTGCACTCAGGTAAATCTGGTATTTGACTTTCATAGTCGATTTTCAAAAATATTAGAAACACATCACTTACAAAGGTGGGAGATGCATGACTAACACAACGGGGCGGAATACACGGTCAGTTACTGTGAGTGTCCACGCAAGGAGGGCTAAGCCTGCTTCCAGGAGCTGGTCTGAAAACCCGCCCACCACATGGACCTTTTCTTATTTAAAAATTCAGCTCCTCTCTCAGCATCTTCAACTCCTATCACTAACAAGAACCATTTGTCATCAGTAGAGGTAAAGGCCGCAGGAACACGTCTTTCTAGTAAAGGGTTCTGCAAGCCCACGTGGGAACCCTACGCTGCTTCGGAACATGGAATGTTCCTTCCCCAGGGGTCCGTACAGGTCACCGAGGAGGGAGAGCAACAGGGAGGCAAGCCCTGAGATGCCCTGTGAACCCACCCCAGCAAAAGGTGGGCGCAGGGACCCCTGACTGCAAAACACAAAGCTCTGCATGTTACGTGACCCACAACACAGCCAAATAAAAATTTTGTAGCCAAAGACAAACTTCCTACAGAATCGCCACAAGTTCCCTGAATAACATTATAATAAATATCCATGGCCCATTACAAGACGCCTCAAAGAAAGGATGGTTACGTCAGACAGCCTGAAGACCACGTGCCCCGTCACACACACAGGGACCCACGTTCCAGAGACAGTGTCTGCGCACATCTGGCTTTTCATTGTTCGGCAGAGTTAACGTTACAAGTGACAAGAAGGATCTGTTATAATACGTTGCAGACAAAGATGGAGAAAATGAAGAACAGCATTTTAAACACAACAGCTTTTTTAAAAAAAATTACGAAGACAGGTGTCTCAAGAAGCCAGGCTTGCCCTGGGCCAGCACAGGGAAAGGCCAAGAGCAGTGAGTGTGGAAAAACAACGTCTCCCTTAAATCAGCCACATGCGGCCAAGGGAGAGAGGTCGGGACCCCCGGGATGGGGGCAAGGGGTGCCTCCTGCAGCCGGTCCGGGAGGCCGCACCTTCTCCCACCCGAGCTCCTGCTCCACGCTCACACCTTCTGTGCAGCGCAGACCAGGCACAGCGTGGGGCCGGCACCCGCGCACACACCAGCTCCTAGGACGTTAGCATCAAAGAACCACCGTGGGAGACCAAGGCTGGCACCACTGTCCTGCTCTCCTGAACGTGGGGACACGCAGGACGGGAGAAGAGACACCAGGGTCCTCACGCCCGAAGGACCATTCCACTCGCTCCCGGACACTGAGGGCGGCAGCAACAGAAGAGGAAAGTGTGGGCACAGAGGAGGGGCCGGTGAACGGCTGCCCTCTTCAAGGACAGGACTCCGGGGAGGGAAGGGTTGGCTCCGATGTGCAGCTGTCACACAGCGCAGCGCAGAGGTCTGGACACAGCCCCGGACACGGCCCCGGACACGGCCCCGGACACGGCCCTGGACACGGCCCCGGACACAGCCCCGGACACGGCCCTGGACACAGCCCTGGACACGGCCCCGGCCCCGGCCCCAGACACGGCCCCGGACACGGCCCCGGACCCGGCCCTGGACACGGCCCTGGACACAGCCCCGGACACGGCCCCGGACCCGGCCCTGGACACGGCCCTGGACACAGCCCTGGACACGGCCCCGAACACGGCCCCGAACACGGCCCTGGACACGGCCCCGGACACGGCCCTGAACACAGCTCTGGGCCACGCGCTAGGCAGCCGAGACCTACGTGACGGCACCCCTTGTGTTGGCTTCGTTCTGTCTGGAGCCACGGAAAAGAATTCTCGTAGTATCTGCTCGGCTAACCCAAACGCTCCGCCCCCATCGCAAAACGTGGTTGGCAGTTTTCTCCAACGTGGGAGAAGTCGCGGCACGAAAACACAGAACCTTGCTGTAAAAACAGGCACACGGAGGGACACCACTTCGGCTCCCAGCCGCTAAGAGGAACATTTCGGGGGACGAAATGTGGTTTCCACTTTGTTCATCCCCAGCGCCCAGCCCTGACTGCCAAGCGCACCCAGACTCCCGTTGGTGTCCCGTCTTCGTGAGCTCAGGCGGGAAAGTGACGAATTCTGCTGAAACCAACTCAAAAAGGAAACACGGGTGGGGGACGGGCAAGGGCCTGCTCTCCGCTCCCCAGCGACAGGGACGGACGGACGGACGGACGGACGGACGGACGGACGGACGGACGGACGGACGGATGGACGCCGGGACCTCTCACCAGCGTGGACATTCTCCTGGTGTCGCCTCAGGGCCTCCCTGCTCTTCAGCCTCTTCCCGCAGCTGCCGGCCTTGCACACGAAGCTGGCTCTGCTCCGGCAGGTGCCCTGGTGCTGCTCGCAGCTGCGGGACAGGGAACGGGGAACCGTGACGCGTGTCCCCAGCGCCGGTGTGCTCAGGTCGCTGCCCGCATCCCCCGGGCTGGTAAGGACAGCGGTTCAACCCTGGAGCCCAAGACTCTGACTCCCAAACACCCGGAAAGTGTGCGGCCCGACCCGACCGGCTTTCCCAGGACGGCTCCTCCCGCCTGGCTCGCTCAGACACAAACCTGGACGTGGAACTGAAGGGCGCGTCACAGAGGGAACACTGGAAACTTCTGGAAGAATCCTTCGGACGGCTCCTTGCCGGACACTGGAGGACGCTGAGGGGGAAACGGAAAAGACAAGGAACGGAAACCCCACGTCCAGGAGCCAAACTCGCGGCCGCACCCCCGCGTTGGGTCCGGCCGCGGGTGTGACCTCCCTTGTCGTTCTGTCTTCTGCCCTCTAAGTGTCTTTGGTGTCGAGTTCACAGCACTAAATTCAGTCAAAGCTGGCCGACATGCAGTGTTCACGTCTCCTTCAGGTGTGCAGCCCCGTTTGTAAGACCTAACGGAATTTCTAAACGTTTAATCTCTGGTTATTAGAAAAACGTCACCTCTGTCGATGTGAGTTCTGAGCAGAAACTTTTCGTCTCAAATTTCGTGAGTCCAAAGTGGACGTCTGTGACATCTGGCAGCAGGGTTACCACGAATATGAAATGTAGGTTTTTTCGGAACGTTAGTTTAATGAACCAAAAACGGAGGCGTGAAGCCGTGTGAAAGACTTCTTCCTGCTCAGCTGAGAAGGGCCATGAGCTTTCACTGCTTTCCTGAGCAAATGAAAGTCGGCAAGTGTGGGGATCTACCGTCCCTCCTTCCGTGATTCCCGCTACTGTGAACTGCTTAAGGCAGAGTTGCGTGTGCAGGGACGACGCGGTAAAGCAGACGGCGCGGCGGGCCACCCCCTCGGCGCACGGTACGCACTGTCGGTGCAGCGCCTGCTTCACCGGGAACTTGCGGCCGCAGCCCCTGCACGTGAACTTGTCCTCCCCGGGCGTCCGGTGCAGGCTGAGCAGGTGCTCAGCCAGGACCTCCTCGCTGGGGAAGCTGGACTCGCACTGGGGACACGCGTGCTCACCGCCAGCACCGAAGCAGCCTGCGCGCGGGGAAGGGCGGGTTCAGCGGGCGAACACGCACCGAGCGTCTCCACGCTCACACACGCGTTGCGTGGGTCCAATGGCAGCAGGATGGTGGAGTCTCACAATCGCTATAAACGCGAATCGTGTTACCCACGAAACGTAACAGGAAGGGTGACCAGAGAGAAATACTGTTCCTTTAAAATCACTGCACTCGCGTTCTACCAAATTGTCACAAAATCAATGTGTAATTCACCCTGGAACACTAGCTGCTTACTCCAAAGAGCCATGACATGACCGTTGCTGCTTCGGGAAGCTACCGTGTTCCCTGAAGTGGGTCCTCCTGAGTCCACGGGTAGCTGTGCAGAGACACATCCAGGGGAGGAAAACCAGCTGCATCAGCAAGGGAAGGTCACGTCCGTGCGGGATGACAGGCCACAGGCTGGTGACTGCAGGGGAGGTAACCCCACCCCCACCCCACCCCCGCTGCTGGCATGTCAGACCCCTGGGGACAGTGAACCAGCGACCTCTGGGTTCATAGGCCACCGCCTTATCCCCTGAGCCACCAGCCAGGGCTGCAGAGTATATTTAAATACATATTCTTTCTGATTATCACATGAGATGAGATTCAGAAAATAGGAAGGAACTGAATGTCACCCATAGCCCCAAAAGGGAGAGAAAAGCAGCATAATCCACCTCTGTCCTGGGTCCTGCGCACACATATTTTACCCACCGGCCAGGAAGAGCCACATTGACGATCACACTTGATATGCAGTGTGATGAGCTGCTCTTTTATTCCATTACAATGGAAGAGTAAAAATAAACATTTTAAAGGCAGGTACCATAATGTATTTAACAAAACTCTCCATTGTCAGGCATCTGAGTGGTTTTCTTTGTTTCTTACACTGGTGGTTTATTGTTGTTGTTGTTTAAAGATTTTATTATTTTTAGAGAGAGGGGAAGGGAGAGAGACACCCATGTATGGTTGCCTTTCACCTGCCTCCAGCTACGGACCTGGCTGGAGACCTGGCTTTGTTGTTGTTGTTTTAGGGGGTTTGGGTGGGGTGTTTTGGAGTTTTCTTTTTGTAAACAAAATTCCGAAGTGTAAAAAAAAAAAAAAAAAAGCAACATAAGTATATAAATACCCAAATCATGTTTTAAAAATCTATCTTCTGTTGATTCTTCTCACAAAAACAAAGAAAATTGGTATTTTGTTAACTAAGGGAAAACAGGGACAGTCACATGGAAGTGGGAGGTTGTAAGTTTCAATAATGGACACAATGAACATGCTCTAGGGGCAAGGGAGACAGGGAATAAACACAGAAGGCGCAGAATTCACACAATTCCCATCACCGAACGCGTGACGCTCCATCCAGCGTCATGCGGATCTGAAAACCAGAGCAGCCAGCTTCCCCCCAACTAATCCAGGTAAAGAAACAAGCCCCGCTGGCGATGCTGAGAACTCTCCTCTTTTCCCGGCCAGTGAGACAGAATCCCCATAAAAACCTGCGCTGGGGAACAGTCCCCAGGGGCCTCCGCACACCTGTGCCCCTGCCTCTCCCGTGTGCAGGTGAGCAAGGCACGTCTCCCGGAGGCCGTGACGCGCCAGGTCACACGGTGGCAGGTCCAGGGCTGCAGCGCCCGTCCTCACACCGTCACCCCAGTGCACGGGGACAGCGGGGTTCCTGGCACCCTGGCAGCGATGCAAGGAGCACCTCCCCTCCCAGAGCCATTCACCCCTCCTGCTGGAAGACGGGGGACGCAGGGCCGGACACCCTGGGAGGCCAGGGCTGAGCAAGGCCTAACGCCCCCCGGCTGTTCCCCTCCGCTTCGCTCTCCCGGGTCCCCACGCATTTACCTTCTTCCCCTTCCTGCGCCATGGTCACCACGGGCTGCTGGTCCTCCTCCGCCTCCATGTCGCTGTCCAGGTAGCCAATCAGCAGCTCCGTGTCTGTCTCTATGTCCTCAATCGCCAGGTAGAAAATATTTTCTCCTTCCTGCGAAAAACACGGGGCCGCCTGACAAGTGTACGTCCATGATAAGAACTGCGAGCCACCCGCTGGCTCACCTTCTCACAGCGGTTAAGCAATCGTAACTGCGGAGGACCAGGCAGTCTTAAAACGTCACTGTCACTTTTTTTATACGTCCAGCTAATCTGGACACTGAAGAAGAAAACTGACCTATTCAGTCCTTCCAATAAAATGCAAATAGAGCCCTGGCTGGTGGCTCAGTGGATAAGGCACCGGCCTGCGAACCCAAAGGTCGCTGGTTCAATTCCCAGCCAGGGCACATACCCAGGTTGCAAGCCAGGTCTCCAGCCAGGTCCGTAGCTGAAGGCAGGTGAAAGGCAACCATACATGGATGTCTCTCTCCTGCTCTGCCTCTCTGCCTTCCCCTGTCTCTAAAAATAATTTTAAAATCTTTTTTTTTAATGCAAATATCTATTATGGATAGTGGCACTTATACACCTCAAATAAGGATAATTGTTGGATCTTCTGCAGTGAATTTTGCATCACTGACTGACAGTGGGGTCTGCGAGACCCATTAAGGGGGTTGGGGGGGGAGTCCCTTGTCCTTCTGAAGGACACGAATGCAGAACTGGAAGGAAAGCGAACCTTCCCGTACAACACAAACCAAACCTTCCCGTACAACGCAAACCAACGGCGCTGCAAACAAGCCCGGAAGAACTTCCCAAACGCCGGAGCCGCAACAGCTCCGTCCCCTGCAGACAGGCGGGAGGGAAAACATGTTCCCCCCACACGCCAACGCGCCTGGGAAAGTTCCGGAAGACAGAAGTCGGACGGGGCTGAAATGCTACATCACTCCTGGGGGACAGATTTTGGCCTCTCCAGGCGGGGCGAGGGAGGCTGCAGAGAAGACCCTCCCCCCAGGGCCCCCAGGAGAAGCCCAGGCAATGAGCCTAAGTCACTTAGTAAAAGCGTGTTGTTATGGGCAAACAGGGATGTATGTATGTATGCGCACATGTATGTTCATAGGCACAACCCCCGTGAAAAATGGCACCACAAACATCACACTGTCCGTCGTTCTTTCTCAGGTAGCACAAGGGGCCGTCGACATCAATGCTGTTTAGACTCTTCTCCCACCAACAGATTCCTCTGTCGTTTTAAAAAGCAACATACATCGGAAACACCGTGGAAGAGACAGAATCGGTGCACAAGTTACGTCTAAGGACAACGAGTTGACGTGGACGTAACTGTGAGATTCTGTGCAACAAACGCAAACAAAAACCAAGGTCAAGGGCACTCAGCGAGGCAGAGGCCCCCCGTTAGGTTGACTCAGACGTGTCGTCCTCCCCACGGGCTTGGAAGCCGCTGGCTGAGGTGCCCTGAGCCACGAAGAATTGACGAAGACGCCGGGCTGCCGGCATCCATCTTCCTGCTTATCGGCTCCGTGTCCCAGAGACTGAATTGAAATGCTTATCTCACGGAGCAGTCATTAATCTTGTGACGGCCTTCGGGGCGCCAAGGGAAGAGAGCCATTTTTAATTTTGAAACATGATGCACGAACTTCAACCACAAGACGCAGCACGCCCGGCCGGGGGCCCCACGGTAAGGCCTTCCCGGAGGGTCCACTCGCTGACGGAGGCCTCCGCACGGCCCTTCCCTCGGGTGACCGAGCACGCCGGTGAATTCCACCGGTTTCTTTTTCTTTTTAAGATAATGACTATTCTCCAACCTGCAAAATGAGACTCGTCCATATCCCCCAACCCCCACCAAGTCATCTTCGATCACAAAACAATGACAAAGCTCCTCCTCTGATCGCGGATAAGAAAAGACCACCGAGGCAGACACAGCGTGGTGGTTCGCGGAGGACGCAGTGGGGACTCATAACGGGTCGTGTACATGGTGACAGCGGATCTGACCTCGGGTGGTGGGTGCACAAGACGACGCAGAGACGCTGCAGCGTAGACACGTACCCGTGAAACCGCAACGTCACTAACCCAAGTCACCCGGGTCATTTGAATTTTTAGGAGAATTCTCACCCGTTCCGATGAAGCTGGAAAGAATGGGGGAGGCTGGGACTTGATCGGCTTCATCAGTTTGATTCTCTCCTCAAAATTCATGCAGGCTGCCCGAGCGCCTTCCCTCGAGGCAGGGGCTGCCCCGGGTTCTTCTGGGCTCCAGGATCATTTCCGAATGCCGGACGCACAGCTGCCACGGGCGTGGGGTTGTGTTCCACCCGCGTGGATTGTGAGTGGTTAACTCAAACAGAAACACGGTCATCAGCATCACGGCCCCGTCCTGCGCCCACAGTCCAGTCTCAGCGCACCGGGGTCTGAGCAGGCGGGCGGGGCAGGTTCCATCACCTGAGTCCCAAGGCCACCCCGGGTGACGGAATCCCCGCCAGAGGGACGGGAAGAGGCGGCCAGCGGAGGTTCTTCGAGCACCTTCCTGTCTCCTCGTCGGTGAAGCCCAGACCACTTCACTCGCAGGACCTCACTACTAACGTGTGACAGGCGGCCAAGACCCTGGTGCCCCGCTTACTAGCTGCGCACCCTCCAGGAAGGTCACCGTAACGTGCCAGCGCAGGGCCAGCTGCAGCAAGACATGTGGAGATGCAGCCCCGCGTCTGCTGCACCTCACACACGGGCAGGCGGAGGCTCGGGGTGACCCCAGACCGCACGGCTCACCCCGGGGGCGCCCGGAGCCAGGCCCGAACGCGGGTCAGGAAAGACGGCACCCAGCCCCGCCGCTGCAGTTCCGGTTTCCCTGCCCCGCGCAGGCCCAGGAGCCTAAAATAACCCGACGCGCTGAGAAGCTGAAGGGGACCTGCCGCCACATGTTCTCTGACTCTGTTTACTTTTCAGTGACTCGCAAAGTAATTTTCCTTTTTCGGTCAGACTCTGGGCTTGGGACCCATGATTTCCTCCTACGAGGCCTCTTCCTCCTGCACCAGAGGAAACAGTATCGCGTGGACTGGCTCCGCGTGACGTTCGTGTGTTCAGGGTGGCTCTGCACACAGCCTGCCACGGGGAGAGAATCCATCGGTGGCCCGGCTGCGCCCACCCTGCTCTGCCTCTCCACCCCCCGCTCTGTCACCTGGGGCGAGTCTCCTATCATCTCTGACCCCTTTCACGTCATCCGTGAAACGTGGTGCCGCGCTGCATCAGCTCACCCCGGGCAGGGCCACCGTCAGGCACAGGGGACAATCTGGGTACCAACGTAACAGGAAAGGGCACCTGGGCTGTGACACCACCGCTGCCTGTCCCTCTCAGGCCTCGCCTGACGGGGACAGCGCCATGGAGTCCAAAGGAACATCTGCCTAGGATGCCGATGGAAAGCTGGGTACAAGGTGGGGGGCTCTTCTCTGCATGAGAATCGCCTAGGACAACCGTTGGACAACGCCCACCGAGGGAGGCCTGTCCATGCTCAGAAACATCCAGATCGCTGCTGTTTGCAGACTCCCAGCCCTGCCGTAATGAAAGGTCACCAGAGGAAGCCCTGGGCAAATGACCGGAGTCGGTTCTCACAGGAGCCAATGCCGAGGAACCCGGCAGCCCCTGGTGATGGGGATACGCACTGGCTGCAGAACTGGGGGGGCAGCTGGGTCAACACCCTGAGCTCAATGCAAAGCCCGGGGCCTGTGAACTCAGACCACCCGTCCCTACAGCCGGACACCCCTTGTGGGGTGACCAGGACCCAAGTGTCCATACACTGCTGTTTCTTACAACACTAAGCCATCTTTCACTTATGTTGAAAATACTTTGCAAAAAGTCCCAGGCAAGATTCAGAAACCTATACCCTGAAGAACAGGAGCTGTAATGCTCTCTTCAAGTTGCAACTTCAACTGACCCAATTCTGTCTTTAAACAAATAGTTTTCTATCACAAAAGATGAGAAACTTTTTTTTTTGATATGTACGATGATTTTTTTTTTATTATTGCTGTATTACATCCATCCCCTTGTTGCTCCCCTCTGTCCCTCTCCCCACCCACCCATTCCCCGCAAAGTCAATCCCACCTGTTGTCCATGTCCATGGTTCCTTTATACTAGGTTCTTGTCTAAGCTGCTCCCCTTCCTTACCTCTTCCTCCCCCCTCCCCCCAATTCCCTTCCCCCTGACCACTAAGGTCTATTCACTGTATTCATGTATCTGGTTCTGTTTAGCTGGTTGTTAGTTTCGTTCATTATTGTCCTGTCATGGGTGAGATCACATGGTGTTTGTCCTTCACTGACTGGCTTATTTCACGAAGCATCATACAGCCTACGGCCATACCACCCTGAACGTGCCCGATCTCGTCTGATGAGAAACTTGGAGGCCCACAAAACGGTGAGGTCAAGTGTTTTTGTACATGTTACATGTACCTTTTTTCCTTTGAGTGTAACGTAATGAACGTTTAATAAGAATCACCGTTTCCCGCAGAGCCGAAGGATTCTTTGGGTGCATTTGAAGCCGCACCGTTCGTTCTTCGCACGTGCTGGTTTCTTTGGACGCAGTTTTCAGCCGTCTGATGATTATGAAATGTGCGCATGGGCGGAGACCTGTCTGCCTGTGGGATCTTTCTTCCATGATTCACGTCCTTAAACATCATTTCCAAAGCAAATGGCCCACAATCAAATCAACTGCAAAACTAGAAACGTCATCGGGTCTCCAAAAAGAAGTTCCAGTCTTCCGCCCAAACAGACCTCGGATTCTCAACCTCCGCTCCGAAAACAGGTGGACCGGGCGCTGACTTCTCCGCCCAGAAAGCCGCACAGCCGCAAGTGGTTCTCATGGACCCCCGCCCGGGACACGCAGCTCCAGGGAAAAATGCCCTGAACACCCCACATTTGGGAATGCGAGGCATTCGTCACGTGGCACAGGACACCGGAGGGCGTCCCTCCGATCGGAAGGCTGACCGCAGCGCCGGAAAAAGGACGCTGTTGGCGCCTAGGACGGGTGTGACCTTGAACCCTGGGCCACCGGCTTCCCCAGCTACTGTCCACGCAGGAAACACGTTACCTTCGGGAGCTAATGGAGACCGCAAAGGGCAGCGCGGGGTGGGAAGGGATTAGGCCTTGTCATCACTTGCGCACCGAAGACCCAGACAGACAGGCGGCGGATGGGACAAGGCTGACCCGGGAGCGGAAGCCAGCTGAGCACCGCGCCCGGCCCGCTGGGCGGGGTCCAACCCCCGGAGCTGCCGCGGGAAACGGTCCTCAGCCGAAGGCAGAGGGGAGCTGATGACCCCGTGCGAGCGTAAGAAAAGCATCCACTTTGAAAAGGGTCGTGTTTCCCAAAACCCAGTGGTAGAGAACGAGGGTGCCGCCAAGTGCCCCAGGAAAGGAGGGCAACACAGCCGGCACTCGGATCCGCTGACGTCTGCGGCTGCCCTGGTGGACCCCCGCCTACCTGAGTAGCTTCAAAGGCGGTCCCTGTACGTCGGCTGCCAAAGGTCCTACCTTCCGTCCAACCCAACCCCTCGGAAAGCGTCTCCTCTTACTTGTTCCTATAAAAGGAGGCAGTGCTCCCTCTCTGCCTCTCTCCCTTCCCTTCTTTCTAAAAATAATGAAATAAAATCTTTTTAAAAAATTAAATTAAATTAAATAAATAAATAAAAGGAGGCAGTCACCCCGTGGCTGGCGCACCACTTATTTGCACCGAAAAAGACGTGGATGGTAACGCGACATCGGGAACAGAACATTCGCGTGGACGGTGCCTCCTCGTGACTTTAACAGCTCATCCTGCGCGTGTTTCCCTCTTGCCACTGGTGGTTTTACACGCGGCACGAGCGTTGCCTTCGGTCACTGTGAACCTCCCTGAGTGTTTATCCACAAGAGACATAACGTGTGTGGAGCTCCTAGAACGTTGCCCAAGGTAAACACTCAAAAATAAGTTCCCTTCTCCTCCTCCTGCCGCTTCAAATCCAGGAGCCAGGGGCCCACGTAGGTTCCTTCTTCGTGCTCCTGATCATGTGTCCGGTGAGTACCAGAGCCCTCTGACAATGGCTGGCCTTACCCTTGTCCCTTCCTCCTTTCATGTCCACTGAGGGATCCCTACCCGCAACTGCTGGCGTGTCGGGGCCTCACGCTACCTGCAGCACCGTTTCAGGCTGCAGAACTCGAACCCACAGCTCCCCCTGCAGACGGTGTCCACTTGACCGGGGCCACCGGAGGCTCAGACAGTTGTCCAAACGTTCCTTTGCGTGTTGCTGTGCGGACACTTTGGCACGGGGTTAGCGTTTACACACAGACTTGGGCAAAGCAGGCCGCCCTCCCCGATGCAGGTGTGTGCGCCCCCCCCAAGGCGTGCAAGGCTGGACAGAGCAAAAGGGTGACCCTCCCCCAGGACGGAGCCGTCCCCTGCCTGACGGCCTTCCAGCCGGAGCGTCTGCCCTTCTGGTTCCCGGCCACCAGGGTGTGAAAAACGGTGAATAAACGTTCACGGAACGAATGAAACGTGGGTACCAGACGACCAGCCGACGCCAACGCCAGCCCTGCGGCTCCCCCGCCCGGGACTGTCACAGAGCGAGCGGCCTGGCTCCCATGTACCCCGCAGCCCGCCCGCCCCGCCGTGCCCACCGGGCGCGTTGGCCGTTAGGGGCCGCGGGGGGCCGGCCCTCGGGCGACCCCCCGAAGACGCATCCGCGCCCTCCCGGGCTCCCGGCCCCGCGACGCAGGCGGCTCACCTGGATGGCGGCCAGGTTCTTCTGCTCCTGTGACGGGGCCTCGTGCACGAAGCGCAGCCAGTTGGAGTGCCGCGGGTTAGTGGCGTCCAGGACGTACAGAACTTCCCCTCTGCTCCCGCGAACCTGAAACACAGACGGCGCCTGAGTTCCGCCCGGCGGTCGGGGCCGCCCTGCGAAAGGCACCGAGGAGAGAGCCGCACGTCTCCCCGCCGCCTGCCGGGTCTGTCCCGAGAGCCGGGGCCGCGCGGGCGGTTTCAGGACGTTGCCGTGGGCTCCGTGCGTCCGGGCCAGGCCTTCGCAGGCCTTGCTTGCGAACAGGTGTCGAACAGAGGCTGGATGGACACCCCGTCGTCCCGTGAACGCACGTCCACCCAGAGCCTCCGGTTTCCCTGGGCAGGAGCCTGCACCACGCGCAGCTGCGATCGACTCAGAAACGCCCGGGGGGCAGCTCTCTTCCCGGGAAGACCCGTTAACTTGTCTAAGGAGCTTAACTCCTGTGTCACGATGGCAACTGTTGAGGGGTGCCCCCCGCTGCAGCCCACCCGCCGGGTCCCATGGGAGAGGGCAGTGCCACGAGGCTCCCCAATGGGCACAGGGAAAAGAGGGGACTGCTGTGTTCAGCAATTACTGAATCAGGCTCTGTACAACGTGGTACAGACACAGGACATCATGTGAAAGTGTCATACTTGCAGAAAACATTTGAACGCAACCGCTCCGAGGTGCAAGGTTCCTATTTTGAGGGCTAAACGTAATTCCAAAATGAGTGGTGAAGACCCCACACTCTCCGACCCACCGCAACCACTGAACTGTACGCTTTAAAGGGGGCGTGTGGGTACGTGTGGGTACAGAGCTGCCGTGGAACCCGCACCGGTGCCCCTCCACTTCCCGTGAACCGCTGGCGATGAACAGAAGGCCTGCTCAGTGTTCCGGGGCAGAGGAGCCATGCTAACGTCACGCGTGTTGAAACAGGATAAAACTCGTATCATTCCAGTCCTAAGCGTACGTGGAAACGCACACAAAACTATCTGTAGGGCCAGGCTCCCTGAGAAGATGAGGGAGGACGTGAAGGTCACGTCTGTTGCTTCCTGTTGACACACCGTGGTCACAGGCGACTCGGGTGACGAGGAAGCGGGCTCTGCTCTGAAACGGGCACCTGGCCGGTCCGCCCACCTGCCTCCATCACGCACCTTCCCTCCCCCACTCACACCTGCTCTGCGCGCGGGACAGAGGTCCATGCCACCCGAAGGCCAACCGCCGCCAGCTCCCGGCTGTGGCTGACGGGGTAACAGCAACCACGCCAGCCCTTGGAAAGGTTTTGTTGCTCCGTGGTCCCACCTCGCCTGGCCCCTGCCTGGCCCCTGCCACCACCAAGGTGGGCAAAGCAAAGAGGTGGGAAAACCAGGGGGAACACCAGTGGGCAAATGAATCAACCACCTGTGAACGCAGCTCTACCACTGCACGTCCTCTTCTTCTATTCGACGTAGTCCTCGTTGTTCCCAACGAGATGCAGTCGATGTTTTTTGGAGCCAAATGCAGCCGTTGGTACAATTCCTACAGGGCTGGAGGTTGGGATCAGAACCACAAATACGGTAAACGTACTCCGATCATGCAGGTTCGGTCCTGTTTCCTGTTTTCTTTTTTAACCAAACAACCTGGCCTGCAGTCCCAGGATTCTTCTCATCAGGTTTGGTTGAGTGGCCGGACGTCAACTCATGGACACAGGTAGGAACCTTCTTACGAAAGCGGCAGATGACAACCGCCAAAGCCTGTAGGACTTCCACAAGGCGGTGACCTCCCGAGGCTCTGCTTGACCCCCAACAAGAGGCCCAGCGTCAAGCGCGAGGGACTGTGACATTTGTCCCGGGATTCCCAGCATCCTCCTGGGTGGTATTTACCACAAACGTCTACCCTAAGTGGTTCCATTTGGAACCTAAAACAAAATGTTATCGTCTGCAAAATAAAAACACTTGGTGAAGGCAATTCTTTGTTCCGAACACCTAAAAAAGACTTCTATAAACAGTCGAGGAAAAGAAAAGATTTTCAACAATTGGAAACACTTTTCCCAAAAGCTAAAACACATTGGAAACCTGGTTCTGAACCAAGTTCCCAGACAGCGGGTAATCACCAAATCCGTGCAGAGAAAAACATCTGAACAAAACGTCCAGCTGAGCATCCAGCCAATCGGCAGCTCTGAAAACCATTTTTCCGCCACATCCCCGCCCCCACGACACAGAAAACCATCAACAAAGCATGAAAACTCAAGGAAGTAAAATACGAAGGGGAACCATATGCCATTTCTTTAACCTGTAAGTGTTATATTGTCAGCCCTGGCTGGTGGCTCAGTGGATAAGGCGCCGGCCTGAAAACCCAAAGGTCACTGGTTCGATTCCCAGCCAGGGCACAGAACCAGGTTGCAAGCCAGGTCTCCAGCCAGGTCCCCAGCTGGAGGCAGGTGAAAGGCAACCACACATGGATGTCTCTCTCCCTCTCTGCCTCTCTCCCTTCCCCTCTCTCTAAAAATAATAAGTAAAATATTGAAAAAAAGTTTTATTTAAAAAAATTAAAACATGTTATATTGTCTAAGAATGCCAGGGGTAAACGTAACATACATTTCTTTAATGTTTACTGAATATTAGTTATTAAATATTCGCTATGGATATACTGTACTTTTGTCCCACAATATTCACGCTCCGGATACGAAGAAGTACAGATTAGTATGATAATGCCCTGTCTTCAGAAGTTCATCCCATCCGTCCACCCCTCGTGGTTCAGGCCAAACGTTTCAAGGTCATTTCGGATCTTCCCTTCAGCACACACCCAGCAGCAAGCCGCAGGGGCGTGAGCTACCTCCAACAGCCCACACCCGGAGGCCAGCCACTCAGCCCCATTGATAAGGCCCAAGTGCAGCCACCACAGATCAGCCCTGACCCCCACACAGACCCCGTCCTGCCTGGCGCCCTGCGGAGGCCAGATTCCCGCCGGCTCTCGGCAGCAGGCCAGGCCCTTGTCAGGGGGGAACCCACCGCCCAGGCCCCAGAGGGCCCCACGATGGCTTCCCTCTGCTGGTGTTTCGCGTCTCCCGGGCAACACTGAAGGTGACCGTCTTTCAACCTTCTCGTTGGCCATGTGGGTCTCTTCTGGTGTGAAGCGTCTGTTCAAGTGTTCTGACCACTTTTGTGTTTTGAAACCAATGTGTAGCTTCTTAAGATAGTTTGGACACAAATCCTTTTGCAGATAAGTGCATTGGAAGTAGCCCTGGCTGGTGTGGCTCAGTGGACGGAGTGCCAGCCTGTGAACCAAAGGGTCGCTGGTTCGATGCCCAGTCAGGGCCTGGGTCATGGGCCAGGTCCCCAGCTGGGGGCGTGCGAGGGGCATGCAATGATTCTCTCCCTATCTTTCCCCCTCCCTTCTCCTCTCTCTAAAAATAAATAAAATCTTTCTTCAAAGTTCAAAACTATAAACATGAAAATGGCAACAAACCCAATTATCAACAACTGAATCGAAACAAAAGCACAAACAAGCTCAGCCAACAGCTAGAGCAGGAACAGAAGAATCCTACGGGGTCGTCTGGAGGATTAGCGGCTGGGAGGAGGAAGGGGGAAGAGGTACAGGGATTAAGAAGCATAACGAGAAGGTACAAAACAGACACGGGGTGTTAAGAACAGGAAATGGAGAAGCCAAAGAACTTACATGCATGACCCATGGACATGAACTAAGGGGGTTCCTAGAGGGAAGCGGGGTACCGGGGGGGAGGGAGCAAAGGGGGAAAGACTGTGATGACTGTCATAGCATAATCCATAAAATACACTTTAAAATTACCAAGAACAGCTGGGAAATCAAGTACAGTTTCATGTACAGAAATCAAATTCTAAACGCTTATGTGGAGCCCCAAGTACCCTTACGCAGGGAAGATGTCTCTTTCAGCAACGCAAGTTCTAGAACTGCCTCCTAGGCGTGTCCACAGCCTTTTTCCCTGGATGCCAAACTTCCAACTGACCCGAGGTCCTTCAGACTAGAACCCATGTTCGTTACTCACCTCGTGGGCGCGTTCAGCCGTATAGGGACACGTTTAACTGTTTAAAATCCCAACCCCACACTCACCTCCCACATCAGCCTGTAGTCCATGTTTTCGTCCAGGTCTTTCGGCATCTTCTTCTCCCCAGCAAACGGTCCAAACTTCTCACCCTGCGCAGGGACGATGAGATTGAAAACCCATCAGCACCGCAACCAACTGCTAGAAGAAGCCATCCTGTGTTTTCTGGAAAAAAATTTTTTTCTCCAAGTCTTCACACCCTCTGGTTGAAACCCACTGAAACTACTGACTAAATGCAGACGATGCAAAACATGTACCTGTTTAAAATCCAACCTGATCCGTGTTTAGCCTCCGATCCTGAATCCCACCTGCCGCAGCCAAGGTCAAAGGGTTAAACCGGGTAACGTTCACAGCCCGACCGGGCCCTGCGTGGCCGCGTCCAGCACGTGGCCCTGCAGTGACCAGCACTGGGTTACGTCGGTCTTGAGAGGCAAGCCCACCAGGCTGGAAATCACCTGGTTTCCATAAAAATCATAAATCCATCCCAATTGTGAAGACGAGAGAAGGCAGCTTGCCATTCTCGGCAGAAGGTTTCATAAATAGTTTCCATTCTCCTGCCAGGCTCTCCAACAGCCAAGGGGCACCCCAGAAACCAGAGATGCGGGGCGCCTGCCTGCAGCCCACCTTCGACGGCCGCAACTTCGGGGGGGGGGCCCTGGCCAGCCCCCAGGTCAGAAGCCCCTGTGAACCAGGAGGGGCTGCAGTGGCCCTTTTCTCACGAGGGCGAAAGACAAAGACCCCGGGAGTGGGGGCAGCTGGGCAGCCAGCAGTCCTGTGAAATGTGTCCCCGAGGGACCCGGCCAGGCTGGGCCTGACCGCCCCCCCCCCCCCCCCTGGAGATGGAGGATGAAAAGCCGTCCAGGTCTCCGGGGAGCTTGTGATGAGCACAGGTGGGGGGAAGTAACCCCGAAGCCATGTCTGAAGGAAAAGAATTACTTCATGGGCAGCAGAAACCCGGGCCGAGGGGGATGGTGAGGCATTCAAGGCTGGAGGAGTTGCAACCAGCTAACCTGCCCCCAGGTCACAGGAGAGGAAAAGGTCTCAGGGGGGCGGGGGGTGGCACAGCCGCAGGGCCCCCGCCTGGACATGAAGTGGAGGGCGGGAGATGCTCCGGACACCCCTCAAGGATCGCAGCCCTGTGGCCTGCTCTCGCCCAGGGGCTCAGGGGCCTGTTGTCAGCCTCCAGCGATTTGCTGAATTGAATGGAGTCGCCGATGACAAAGCGGGTGCGGAGGGCGGACCGAACGCTAGACGCCTTGGTGATGAGCCTGAGGACACCCTGTGAGCGGACGTCCTTCCGCCTGCCCCTCCTCCTGGCCACAGGTCCCGCGTCCACCACCCTCGGGATCGCAGTGACCCGGCCGATTCCGCAAAGGGCTGAGGAGGAAGGAAACCCCAACAAACCCTCCAAGAACGAAGAGCGTCGACCGTCCCAAACAAGGATGGGAATTCCGGCTCCGAGCCTCGTGGCTGAAAATGAACGATCCCTCTACCGTCAGCCCCCCACCGTGACAGACGCGACTTCCGTTTTCCTCCCCAACCCGCGGCAGGACATACCCTGCGCGTCTCGGCCGTGCGTGTTCACACACGCGCGCAGAAACACGCACGTAAGACGGAAACAGACATGTTGCGAAACACGCTACCCTTCCTGAGTACAGTGCCCTCCCGTGCGGCCGGCTCGATTTTCGTCACTTTGGTTCAAATGCTGGTTGAGACTGAACAACGTCCTTTCGCAGCTCACCCGATGGCCGCAGCGCAGCCTGAACAACACTGACACCGAAATGGACGAGTTTGCGGGCCCACTGAGCTCTCTCGATTTGAGGGGTGACCTTCCGCACACTTGCCAGGGCACCAGGATGTTCTGACAAATCCGCGTGGGTTTCTGTGGCCGTAAGATGACGGAAGTGTGAGTAGCCAGCTCACCATCACCCACAGGGCTGGTGGAAAGAACCATGCAGGTAATTAAAGTAATTTGTTTACACGTGGCTGCAGATGATGGTTTTAAACTCACCAGACGGACCGGAACCCCAAAGCTTCTGCTAAGGGCCCAGCACCTGCTGCCCACCCGTCCTCCGACCCTTTCTTCACTGTGATTCCCTCTGTACGGGCGGTGCTTTCTTTTAAATTAGTTTTCAGGGTGAAAGGGAGGGAGAAACACGGATGAGGTTGCCTGTTCCACGGGCCCCAGCGAGGGATGGAACCCGCAGTCATGCGGCGCCCAGGACGGTGCTCCAACCCGCTGAGCCGCCCCGCCGGAGGGCTCAGCCCTTCCTTACAGTTACAGTTTCACGGTCCACAGACTCTTCCTACGGAAGTTCTAACCTCAGAGTAAGTTGCTTCTGTCTAGTGGGCTTCTAACCAATTTGGGCCGCATAGGAGGCCTGTCTGGAAAAGTCCAGCCATTGTTAATGTAAGGAGAACAGGTTGATGGCACCTGGCAGCCAAGGACCGTGGACCGGAACGTACCAGTCAGTGGGGGCAGAGGACGCTGTTGAAGGAGCGTGTGTACTGTGTGGCCGTCGCATTAAAAATGACTGAGTGAGTAGAGCAATAAATCTGCATCCGGTTTCGTGTCGAGCCTGAAAATCCTCCTGTGAAAACGATTTGGGTAATTCAGAATGCCGCAGCGATGGGCAACTGGTGGTGAGCAGTTTCACTGCAACACCCACCCCTCACGTATCACGTCTGATGCAGGGGTTTTGGCAAAACATCCCGTCACCCAGGGGACTCAGTTCCCTACAGCCCAGATCTGGTGCCCTGCGACGTCTGGCTTTTCCCAAAACTGAAATCACCTTTGAAAGGGAAGAGGTGTCAGACCATCAGGGAGATGCAGGAAAATACACGGGACAGCGGATGGCGACTGGGAGAACCGTGTCAGGTCCCAAGTGCCTGCTTTGAAAAGGACTGAGATGTCACTGTCCTGTGTACAGCGTTTCTTCTATCTTGTCTCTTCCTCAGTAAATGCCTTTACTTTTTTCATATTGCGTGGCTGGGTACTTTCTGGGCAGACCTTGGGTTATAGATAATCCTATAACGTAAAATATATGTCACCTATAATTATTTCTTTCTTTTAGTTGAACCACCTGAAACTGTCAATATTAGACCAGTTTCAACCCACAGAAGTGAACATCTTAGGATTCATTATCGTATAAACTACACATACGTACACATACATGTGTCTTAGCACAGTTAGTGCCTCGGGTGACGTTCATAGTTAACGGTGACAGCGGGAAGGAAACCAAGGTCTCAGACCAACTTCTTCAAACTGTAACATCCCCGCTGCCCTCCGGCCATCGCTGCTCGTTCTTTGTGACGGAGCAGCTGAGGACCTCGCGCCAGGCGGCCCCTCTTCCTGCCGCCCCCTGTACCTCCACTACCAACCGGGCCTTCACCCGCGTCTTCACCCAAGAACACTCCCAGGATCCTCCGCTGCTGTCTCCACGGCCCGCACCTCTGATGCTCACTAGGCCGGGCAGGAGGCAGCCTCAGGCCCCGGGAACCGCGGTGTCATGGCCAAGGGCAGGGTTGAACGCTGCCTTAGCTGCCAACGGTTTCCAGATGCTTAAAAGACTCCCCTGCGGGCGTGCCATCCCTACGTCTCCGTACCGAACTGAATTCCAACTCGGCAAAGCTCGGAGCAGACCCAATCAAGTGTGGCTGCAGGGCAAATTCGGCCGGCGGACAACACAACCCGCCGTCCTGGTCCAGCTCACCGGCCAGCCGGCAGCTTCTCTGCTCTTTCTGAACAAAGCAGATAACTAAGCCACCCAATTAGCCACCCACCCGGCCTGACAATAGCTTTTCGTTGAAAGAAGTATATGATTGTGAACATGTGTGCCAGGCTCTGTTGTTCTGCTCAATACAATGAGTGAGAAGTTGAAAGCTAGTCTGGAAGGGCGGGGACCACACAGGCCGCGCTGGGGCGTGGGAACCCTCACCCCGCGGGCGGCAGTGAGCTGCGACCCAGGGCGTCTCTGGCGTCCTCACCTCCCCACCTTGGGGTCCGGGCCGCTGACTCCTAAGACTGGGTCCAGCTCTTCAACCCGGGAGGGGACCAGAAAGGAGGAAATGTCGTTTAAAAAAGCCCCCAAAATTCGCTGGCCATCCCTGGGAGAGAATGGCTCCCTGAAATTCCTAAGGGCACGGCGCTGGGCCCGGGTGCCCCATTCTCCGTCACAACCCCGCTCGGGACAACCAACGCAGGAAAGCCCTCCGGGAGGAGCGAGACCACCATACTGAACTCCCGACACTGTAACTGGGGCAAGGACCACCGAAGGGTGCTGCGCCCTGTACCCCAAAGGTCGACAGTGACGCAGATGCCGGGGCCGCACCAGAAAAAGCGCCGTGAAATACAGTGAAGCCTTTGACGAGGTGCAGTTCTGAAAAACACCCCATCTTCTGTCCCCACGGCGACTGCCCGGCAGGGACAAGCTGCCCCCCACATTCTCCCGCCTGCTGGGACGCCAACCTGCACGCGCCACCGTAGCCATGACTACGTGCTTCCCAGGAGCAAAAGGACGGCCACCAGGCGTGCGGCCGCGGGTGCAGGTGAGGCCACCGGGCCTGGCCGGGAGCTGGCGTGAGGCTTTCTCTCCAGGGGGCGCAGGAGCTGGAAGATCCAAGTCTCCCCATTTCTCCAGCTCAAATCCCTGGGCGTCCTTGATCCCTCCCTTTCCTTCACCCCGACCTCAACAGCACATTCCATCACCACCGTTCACCGGCACGGGAGAACCCGGACGCGTCTCCCGGGTCACATGTGAGCCCCGGGCCCATCCATTCTCAGCTGCGGAAGGGTGACCCCAGGGACCTCAAGTCGGAGCATGCCACCCCTCCCCCCGTAGGGTCCCCACTTTACCCCACGGCGGCCCGGGGAGCCTGAGAGAGGAGGCCTCTTCCCCCAGGCTCGGCCCCTGGCCCACCTGTTCCACCTCACTGGCCCCCTTGTCTGGACAGGACAGGCAACGCCCCCCCAGGACACTGGCTGCCCCGTCCCTAGCGGCGTCCCCCACAGGCACCCAGGCTGCCCACCAGCCACGCCCGTTGGGGGTCCCCGCAACGCTCATGTGCAAGTTCCGTTCATTCTGTCTGCCGGCCCTGGAGTGCGCGCCCACCGCACCGGAACCCCGCTTCCGTTTGCGGGCGTTTTCCAATCGGGGGTGCAAACGGGGGTCACCCGAGGCCAGGCGCCCGCGCAGGGCGGTCTGGTGACGGATGGGATGCGTTAAATGACTGTGTGAAACAGGCCACGAACACAGGACACCCGTGGCCCGTCCACACCACGAAACACATTCCGTCACTAAAAACAATCAATTTGAGCCAAGAAAGATTACTTGTGGCGATGCCCGCAGGACACTCTTAAATGGCTCACTTGTCATCGCTGTAACCTTCCTCGAGGTCCGTCCCCTCACCTGTGAAACAAAGCTGGTCGCCCCCTCCCGCAGGGCCTGACGTAAAACTGCGCGGCGCCGCCAGGGACCGTGGTCCCCGTCAGTCACTCCCCCTTCTGTCCCCAGCCACCAGCCCAGTGCCTACGAGGTCAGCGGTTCCATATTTGTTCAGAGAATTAACTGCCGCCATTATTAAGGCAAATAAACACGCTAGGAAGGTCCCCAGGAAACACTGGTTTCAAGTGGATCATTTGTGCAATTCTGTGTTCCGTCAGTACCACCACCAGGCCCTGCCACGCTGGACAGCATCACCCCCCCGGTGCGCAAGCGCCTCCAGGTTGGTTCTCCGGAGCCCGCAGGAAACGCACGCAAACGTTCGCGGCGGGAGCTCAGCCCCAGCACAGCCGCTGCTTCCTCCCGAGTCCCCCTCCACGCTGACCAACAAAACACGCGTCCCGCAAAGCCGTTTCCTTACACTCGCATTGCCCATCACGTGTCTCCTCCTCGTGCGCCTGCTGCCTTTCCTCCCACTTCCCCACGTTTCCCCAACCCCGTCCAACGTGCCTCTTTAAGCTCATTCTCTTTCCAAAAGGCGGCGCGACCTGGGACTTTCCCTGACCACGTCTTCAACCACGAGTCCCGTGGCCGGCGTGGCCTGGCGTGTCCTGGCGTGGCCCGGACAGGACGTGATACCGTGCTGCGCACAGGGCTGCCCTGGGAGGCCCCGTGCGCTCCTCTGCGGCATGCGGGTGGCACACCTGACACGGCTCCCGGACATCTTCCACCGCCACCGCTGAGCCCGCCACTGGACCCTCCTGTCCCAGCCTCATGCGCGGACTTGTCTGCCTCTTCCTAGGAGGCCCACCCACCCACGCGCCGCGGCCGGAACCCAACCTGAAAACAAGGCCGGACACCCGTCCCTTCGGGAGATCCACGGTGGGCACGTGGCACGGGGACCAGCCTGCGGGGACCCCCCCAGCCAGTCACCGCAAAATGTTCCCCCGAGCCGGGCGGGGAAGAACAATGCTTCGGAGCTGTGGTGGGCTGAACAACGCCCCTCAAAGGTTTGCACCCTAACTGAGAACCGGAAAGCCACCTCGCGTTCCCAAAAGAAGGGGTTCCACGGGTGTGACTGTGTTAGGGACCCGGATTTCTGGCTGGGCCCACAAGAGTCCTCAGGGCGGGGGAGGCAGGTGGAGGCTGGGGGGCCTGAGCAAAGGTTGCCGGGGGCGTCCAGGAAACGGACAGGGCAAGCGTGGGGGGACGCCCTTGAGAGACCCGGGAGGGCTCAGTCTGCCCACCCACTTCACGTGAATATTCCCCGGAGTCACGATGGGACGTCTGTGATGTGTGAAGCCACTAAACACCGTCAGTACGTTTTGCCCAGAAAAACGGTGCGGGTGTCGGACAAGTTGGCGACGGGACCTCCACCTGTCTGAGAGACGGGCCGCGGGGAGGGGGAGACGCGCCCGGTTCACGGGCCAGGAGCTCTGTAAGCAGAACAGCAGGGGACTGCGTGGGAAGGGGGCCGGGGCAGAGGGACCCCAGCCAGGCTGGGTCGCTGTACCTGGGCCTCAGCAGCGCCCCTTCCTGCTTCTAGAGAAATGAGGGGCCAGAAATGCAGGAGGGCCGTCAGGTTGTATTTCACTGATCTTTAGTCATGCCCGTTTTTGCTTTTCTTCCATTTTCCTTTCAGTCTTTCATTCTTTTTAAAAATCACATAAAAACCGGCCCTGGCTGGTGGCTCAGTGGATAAGGCACCAGCCTATGAACCCAAAGGTCGCTGGTTTGATTCCCCAGCCAGGGCACATAGCCAGGTTGCAAGCCAGGTCTCCAGCCAGGTCCGTAGCTGGAGGCGGGTGAAAGGCAACCATACATGGATGTCTCTCCCTCTCTGCCTCTCTCCCTTCCCCTCTTTCTAAAAATAATGAAATAAAATCTTAAAAAAAAAAAAAAGATTAAAAATCACCGAAAAACCCAGCTCAGCTGCGCTACACGTGGGCAAGTTGAGGGCTTCTAAGTACATCTGAAGATCAGGTAAGGTGTTAACCCGCTCGTGAAGAATGACCTGGAAAGCAGAAAACATTTTCCAGGTCCACATAGGTCTTTGCAAAACTTTGGACAAGCACTCGTTGAACAAGGGTGAAACCAGTAGACTAGGAACAACGGCACCTTTCCAGTCTGCTGGGTAAAGCCAGACAGCGCCTGCCGGCACACAGTACACAGGAAAGCCGGACTCGGGAACACATGACTGCACGCGATGGCCTCGGGCCGCCCGCCACGTCCACCAATCCCACCAACACGCGGCTCAGCTCCGTCCCAGCCGACCGGAGCGCAAGATCCCGGCGGACGCGCTCCCCCCGGGCGCCCTGGCCACCGTCTGACCCGGCTGCGTCCTCTGGGCAGGAACAGCAGTGCCCCTGCACCGTCACGGCAGCGTGCAGGACACTCACGCCCGAGAAGTGCCGCGCTCCATGACAAACACAGCAGTGGTGACAAAAACGGGGCCCCCTGAAATTCGGCTCCTCCAGGAGGCCTCTCTGTGAATCCAGCATTTTCTGGTGGGACTACTGGGGGACAGAACCTCGCGACCCCCTGTCCTCGGACGGCACGGGGCTATCTGCATTCCCGTCCCTCCGGCCAGACGCGGCGTGGCTGTTAATTCGGTTTCCAAATCTGCCCCTCGAACCATGGGTGGCTTAGCCCGGGGGTCTCCCCGTTTCACTTGTTGTCCACCTATCTTCCGGCACAGCACGTGCTCCTGTGGACAAAGGTCTTGCCTGTTAGCCCACCTGCACCCCCAGAGCCCTGACATGACCGAGTCAGAGAGAAGGGAAACCACGGCCTGCAATGAACCTAAAGCAAACAGGGCTGAGGTGGAGCCCGGAACTCGGCGTTCCGTCGCGGGGACCCCACTCCAGGACAAACGGGGTGGGTGGACTGCAGGGCTGGGGGTCCCCTGAGTCAGGGAACCCCAAGTCAACATGGTGGGCACGGTGAAGTCTCCAGAAAGACCCCTGAACCTCAGGACGGGTCTGAGTTTGAAATCAACAGGTGGCTAGTCACGACCGTCACTTTCTAAAACAGGAGTGTTGCGTGTGCAAACGTGACTGAAACGTGCGACGAAACACCTGTGAACCCAACGCCCACAGGTATCTCACGAGCCCTCTTCCAAAACCCGAGAGAATACGACCATTTCCAATTCAGAGCCTTAATTGAGCACCTGAAACGCTCTTCTCGGGCCGCTTGATTTATGGCCAGCGTGGGGCCTGGTCCAGGTAACTTAGAAGACACGTAGGAATCAACAAACCACGCCCACAGGTGAGAGAGATACGGATACTCAGCAGCAGCCTGCCGGTCCCCCCAAAACCTGAACCCAGCCTCAGTTTCCTCCTCGGCCGGCGGAAGGCGTGGGACCTACTTCCAGATCATTCCTGGTACCAACACGCCCCTCTGCGGTCGATGGCCTCATGGCCCCGCCTCTGATGGTCACACAGAACCTATGTCACTCACAGGGTGCCACCTGGACGTCCTGCAAACACCTGCAAGTGCAGGTGAAACACGGGGACGCAGTCTAGACGCATGTAATTTCTGTCTTACTACCGAAGTTACAGGAGCCAGGAGAACATAAGCGTGCACTGGACACTGATGGCACAGGACGGTGGGAAAGCTGTTCACTCTACGCCCCAAATAATAAAAACGGCCAACGATCAACTCCTGGGGGGAAAAATAGGCTGGAATTAGTAGACACAGCAAGATAACCTTGGTACCTTGGCCAGCTATTTCCAGAAGCCCAAGTCACAACAGAAAGCAAAAATAGCCATCATGTCATTATTCTCATATTTGCCCAACTTTTTAGTATATTAGTAGTAATCACATTAAACCAAAAAAAAAAGTTTAAGAACTGGGTTTAATTAGGTAATTCCAGTTAGGCCTGAGATGTTCAAGAAAAATCCAGTTGGGACCTTGGGTATCTAGCGAGGAAAAGTGAAACGCAGGATTTCACGGCCTGCTTTGAAGGCACGGGGCGTCCACATTCCCCGCATCGGGGAAAAGCACCTACTCGGTGCAGCCCCCACGCAGATGGGCGGCTCATGCCAGGGTCGCCCCCGGGGGGGTTATTCCAACTCCAGTTTGGGAACGTGAACGTGGGCTCGCGGGTTCCAGTCCTGCTGCAGAGTCGCCCCAGCTCCTGTCCACCCTCCTTCACCTGCTCTTAGGTGGGGGTGCGGAGACCCCCGCTCAGAGAAGACAGCCGGGCCTCCCGTGCGCCCCGGGATCCTGAGAGCAGGCCTTCCCGCACCCCAACTTCCATGGGTGAGACCCTGGGGGGGTGGGGGCGCTGGGGGGTGGGGGGGGTGGGACGCACGCTGGCCGCGAACCCCTGGGAAGGGACCTGAGCTCCGGACTCCGCAGCTCCGCCCGCGCGGCGATGCCGAGGTTGGCGCTGGGCTGGGGGCTGGGGCGCGCCTGGCACCCCGAACGTGCCCAGCAGCGCGGCCCGCTCACCAGCTCAGAGGACCCAGAAGCCCCAGGTCTGGGGCTCCGCTCCGCCGCCCCCTCGGCCGTGGCCCCGAGGCTCCCGCGCCCGCCCTGCCCACTCGCCCCCAACTTTCTGGAAGGAGAGACCGAGTCGGGGAACCCGGGGGCGGAGAACAGCGCCTCGCCGGCACCGCGCAGAAGCCGCGGGAGGGAAGCTGCCTGCGGTCGGCGCGAGGCTCGGGCCCGCGCGCGCGTCCACCCCGGAGGGGGCGAGGGAGGCGGGGGCCGCGTGCGCCCCGGGACCCCCGCCCCCGGGCGAAGCCCCGCCGGAGCCGCGGTCGCGCGGGCAGAGGCGGCCGCACGAGGGCACTTCCTGCCGGGCAGACAGACATCCTGCCGCGGGGCCCGGGCAGCGCGCCCCCCGCCCGGGCAGCGGGGCGCGGCCGGCACTGACGTGGCGCTGCGGCCGCGAGGCCGGCGAGCAAGGCCGCCCCGCAGGACCCCGGCCTCCGGCCCCGCCGCTCCGGGCCCGCCGCCCCGGCACAGCCGGGCGAGGAGCGGGGTCCAGGCGGGCGGGGGGCGCGCGGGAGGGCAGGGGGCGCACGGGGGGCGCGCGGGCCGCGGGCCACCCACCTTGGCGACTCTGCGGGCGGTGTAGAGCCCCATCCCGTCCTGCACCCCGGACGCCTTCAGCGAGAACCTGTCGGGCACGTACATGCCCAGCATCCTCCGGCCGCGGGGGCGGCGCGCCGGGACGGGGCGCGGGCGGCGGCGGCGGCGGGAAGGAGGAAATGGAGCGCTGCTCCCAGAATCCCGCCGCCCCGCGCCTCCAGGATCCCCCGCGGCTCGGCCCCTCCTCGCGGCGCCGGCCGGGCCGGGGCGGCCGCTGCAGCCGCGGGGCCGCGCGCTGATTGGCGCCGAGGGGCGGCTCGGACCCGCGCCCCGGCCCGGCCTGCGCCCGCCCAGCGCGGGGTCGGCCCCTCGGCGGACGCGGCGCGCGGGGCGGGGGTTGGCCCTGGGGTGGGGGCCTGGCGCAGCCGCAGCCCGGGCGCCCTCCGCCCGGACCGCCCCCCGGGACCCGGGACAACGGCCCGGGGCGCCAGGAAACGGGGCCCCTTGGCGCTCCGACGTGCGCAACGTCCCGTGCGCGTTGGGGAGGTCTGAAGGCCCGAGAATGTTGGTGACGGGCAGAGAAGAGGGGTGGCATCCCCTGCAACCAACCCGCTTGCAGTTAAAGAGTTCGCAACAGATGATGGATTAAGTAATAGTTCAATAGTTTTTGTTGTCACTGTTGTGTTTCGGGGGGCCGGCCCCCCGTCAGTTCTTACCTCCGCGAGACACACGATTCCTGAGCCCACTTTGGCTTGAAAACCACCCAACCCATTTCCGAACACCCCTCAGTGGGGGAGGGGGACGTGGGGGTGGCGCCCGAACCCTAGAATCGGCCGTCGGGGCGATAATCGACGGCCACAGGTCTCGTGTCGGTGTTTTTAATAAAGTGAGCGTAGAGCGAGCGCTGGGAAGAAACGTAAAAGGCCGAGTCACCCCTCAAGGCGAGCCAGGAGCTTTGTGCGCCGTTTCTCTTGATGTTCTTGATAATCTTCTATCCGGGCTCTTGTCTTGGAAACCTCGGATGTTCCCATAAACTTTTGCTGTTCCTTATAAACCAATAAAATGATACCTTTGGCCAAAGTTAAAGGCCACTCTCTTAAAAACAAATAAAATGCAACGGAATGCGTTTTCCAGCTCTTACTGCCCGTGAATCAGGCAGCGGGGGACCCGGCAGGGACTTGACAGGACCAAGGCAGTGGGGACAAGGCCACTGTCCTGGGGCCGGGGCGGGGCTCTGTTAGGCCGAGGACCTCACTGACCTCACTGGTGCCCATCAGACCACTCAGGAGCGACCGGTGTGAGGCTCCATGTCTAGGGGACCAGAATCTGGGAGTTTAGTCCGTTTAGTCTCCGTTCGGTTGCAGCTATTACGCAAGGGGCTCCCTTTGGGGCCTCCCTCCTGTTTTCCACAACACACACGGTGGAAGGGGGTCCTGCTCCCCAACACTGGGGAGACCCGTGGAACAGAACAGGGCCTGATTTCCCACGTAGGAGAATGTCATACAAGTTTAGGAAAAGTGTTGTTTTAAGCATGGAGGGGGGGATCAATAGTAGCCGCATTGGAACACCTTAAAGAATAGAGCAAATGAGCCTTTTGAGATAGAGCTTTGGTGGGTCGTTGGCGGGGTGAGAGCGGCGAGGCCCCCCGTGTTCCCTGAGTTGAGGCCCCCCCGTGACCCACCGTTGAAGATACCGTCCAACGTTCGGTCAGGGGAGAGGAAGAGGTACGTAAACGCGAAGTTCGGGGGAAATTCGCAATGACAGGGCCTTGAGGCAGCGGCGAGGTGCTCACTCACCATGTCTTCATTGAACGTGCACTGGAGGCGCCGCTGAGATTTGCGGACAAGTCCATGGTGAGCCTGGAAGCCACGGTGGGGCGGCCAAGGATTCGCACCGGGTAGCTTCCGGGGACCTTTTCAGCCAGTGCTTCCCCCAGGCCGGACCAGGTGCCCCAGGCCCGCCTGGAACCGAACCTGGGGGTGGGCCTTGGCGTTCCCCAGGAAACGGCCCCTTATCAGAGGACTGTCTTTCGGGCACACGGGCCTCCCAGGCCAATGCTCCAGCACGGCTCTTTGGGCTCAGAAGTTGCCAGGGCCTTTGGCCCTAGAGAGAAAGGTCTTGGCCTGCCACAGTCCCCCATCACCGATGACCCTGGCCTTGGCCTGTCTCCCTACTGGATGTGGGCTGCGTTTCTGGAGACCCCGTTCAAGAATGCGCACCTTTCCGAATGGAGTATCTTCACGAGGGAGGGAACGGGAAAAATAAACAAATAAATATGTTCATGAAGATAGATGTGAAAGTAATAAGCGGAGGAGCTTTCCAAAGCTCCTATAAATCCCCACCAGGAATTTTGTTATGGAACAAGCAGTGTATGTCATCAAAGCCTGCAATGTTCTTTTTATCTATTTGATGGAGTATTTTGAAGATCTACTACCAAAAACATGGGAACCAGCCATAAAAATCATCTTGATTACAGCACATTAAAAAAAAACAAACAGATACATCTTTGCCAAATCAAAATGCAGAGCAGTGGCCGGAAATTTGATTTTGGAGCCGGTAAGACAGGGACAATGAGTCATCTCTTACAACTCTAAACCCTAGACGGTGACGTTTCATATTATCTTTGAAAAAGGGGAAATTAAAAATCTGCTTGATAGCAACCATTTAAATCCAGCCTTGAAAGAACATAAGAAAGTCAAAATATTGACATGAAAGCCCTCCCCTGCTTCTGACTTACTTCCTCTAGAAACAATTGCATGGGCTTCACATGAGAGGCACGGCTCCCAACACATTCCTCGGGGCTTTTAAATTTCCTTTTGGCAGAAATGGGGTTTTTTATGGAGATGCCTAACGCAGGTTCTACTCACCGGATTCACACGAATGTCCTGACGCAGCCTTGTTGTTTTAGTACAGGGATGACTTGAATTAGAATTCTGTATTGATTAATGGTTTTACCACCCATACCGTCAAATTCCTTTGATTGCCTCTCCGCTATTCACGACGCTTTCCAAGTGCCATGATGGAATAAAAGCTTGACATAAAGACACACTGAGGTTTATTTGTCCCTAGGTTCCCGGGAGTCAGAAGGATTTTGCAGTGAACGCACAGAAGGCCAACTTTCCTGAGCAGAAGAGAATAAAGATTTATTTGGTGTGACTCGCAAAAAGAAAAAAAAAAAATCCTTGGAAATAAAACTCCGAGTTGGACACGGGCTCTGAAGCCACCTGTGCCGCCCGTGGGTCGCACACTCGCTGGGGCACCAGGAAAACGCGCCCTGAACCCTGACCGAGTCCGCGTGTTCAAGTTTCGTGACCTCTCGTCCTAGCTGTCTGAAGGTCGTGGAGGGGCAAGGAGGGGTCCCAGGGAGCTGGAGGGACACGAGGGCAGGAAACGTGTATCGAGCCTCATTTATTGCAGGGCCTGGACTGGGTTCTGCGGGCCCATTATCTTAAGCCCCTGTTGGCTCCACCAAAACAGCCGCACAGAGTAGATTTTTTCAGCTGGCTCCCTCTCCAGGCTCAGCCGGGGCTCCGGGACCGATGGAACCCTCGGCAGGTCCCTCTCTTTCTCTTCATGGCCTTTATCCCCCCTCCTGGCTCCCCTCCAGCTCCTCCTCTAAAACCGGGAAGACACTCTGATTGAACACGGTCACGGTCCAACTGGCTGTGTCTAGGAGAAGACCGAGACTTGTGATTCTCCAAGGCTCCCTGTTCTGCAGAGACGGGGTGGAAGGTAAGACCCCACCCTACAGAAAATATCTCTGCATCTGGCTGAGATGTTGTGGCTTGGCTGATTTATAATTACACCTTAGCTCACCCACAAATTTTTAAAAGATTTTATTTAGTATTTTTAGAGAGACGAGCAGGGAGAGAGGAAGAGAGGGAGAGAGACATCCGTGTCTGGTTGCCTTTCACCTGCCTCCAGCTGGGGACCTGGCTGGGGACCTGGCTTGCAACCTGGGTATGTGCCCTGGCTGGGAATCGAACCGGTGACCCTTGGGTTCTCAGGCTCATCCAAATGTTTTGAAACTACAGGAATGATACTGAAAAGAAGTATTAATTAATCAACAAAGCGATGCCAATGCTCCTATATTTGTCAAAACCTCACCATTAGTTTTACTAGTTGCCCTTTTCCCTTGTTGAAGTAACAGGGTGACTGAAGAGCTCGACTCTATTTTTCCTAAAATTGTCACCTTCTTCACACACTCCTCCAAACGAGTTAAGGGTCTTAGTAAGTTAGCATTTTCTGTAAACTCTTAAACTACATTGAGAGCAAAAACAACAGTAACTGTTATCATAATGTCTCACTAGTTATTTAGCACAGAGCCAAGAACCAACTTTTCCATAGAAAATGTTGTTTCGAATAAATTGACACTTGAGTGCTGATGTCTCAATGAGCCCTCAATAAAAAAGGGTCACATGCACCCCAATGATGTAATTCCCCATGAATGGGGGTCTCCCTAAGGGGTCCTCTCTCCCAACTTGTTCTGTTTACATTTGGAACCTTGAAGTTTCATCGTAGTTTTATTTTCATAGAAAGATAAGCTTCTAACTCCATCCCATGATGCTGGGGGGGGGGGGTGTAACCACAGCAAATTAACATCCCTGGAGGATCACGAATTTAGAATTGTCCTCTGTTTTCCAGTTGTAAGCAAACTCTATGAACATCGTTTTACATATGAATTAAGAATATTATTTTTACTTGGCCTCGTAGGCAAGTTCAGGAAAATTACGTTCCCTAACATTGGTTGGCTTTGTTTTAAAGAGTCTTCGTCATTAGGTGCCTCTTATTTCTAACACACCAGCGAGATCCTCTACCACTGAAATAAGGCCTTCGATCTTGAGCTTTTACTTCCAAACCTCCCTTGTTTGGTATTTAAATCGTATGCATGACCAAAATAAGAAACAGTCCGTTATTCTGAAAGTTCCCAGCGCTGTGTGCCCTGAAGGTAACCAAATCCTTTGTTACCAGAAACTTGTCAGCAGACGGAAAACCAAATTGGAAGACTTCTGGCTAGGTGACAGGTGTGGTCTCCGGAGGAAATACACCGAGAAATTTAAATAATCAAAGACGGCAAAAAATGACAGGCTCCGTCGCACCACTGGGTCGGATGTTTCCTCCATGAATTACGTATCATCGGGCCGCCTCTGTGAGGAACGCGGTTATTAGCCGTCTCTCTTCATGGAAGGACGCTGCGCAGCGGCGAGGGAAAAATCGGCCTCCTACCGATTCCTCAAATCATCGGTTCTGAACGTTTCTGCAGCATTTTACTTGAAGGACCTTAGACCGGAGGAAGCAGAAGACACGCAGGCCATGCCGGAGTCTGGACTACATTACGCCGGCTACCCAACTTCTGGGAACCTGTCCCGCCAGACGCAGCTGCCAGGTGGGTGGTCCCCACCGTTCCTGCCGTGGGAGCCCCCGTCTGTCCAGGGCACCTGGTCCCCACGGAAGCGGCCAGGAGCCACGGGGCGGCGGGGGCAGCAAGCATTTCGGAATCGGCAGTTAAGTGGCGCTGAACAGGCTTTGTCAGCACGTAGTCCACAGTAATGCTCCCAATGTACTTCAAACGTTGTAAGACGTTCTTCCACGCGGAACTCAATGTGCCGTGTGTTTAAAAATTCATCAATGTTGCCCTGGCCCGGTAGCCCAGGTGGTCGGAGGGGCGGCCCACCCACCGGAAGGCTGTGGGTTCGCTTTCCCCTCAGAGAGCGCACGGGAGGCTGCTGATGGATGTTTCCCCCTCACATCCCTGATTCTCTCCCTCCCTCCCTTCCTCTAGCTCTAAAATCGGTGGCCATGCCCTGATTAGACCCTGCGGATTAGGAGAATATTTAAGGTCATCGTATATCCCTGCACAGGTAGGCATGGAGCTCGCGATTCTGTGCCAGGCACCAAGAATCAGAGTGGAGGCGAGTGAGACTACGGGTAGGACAGTCCTCCTGCCCACCAGCAGGTCGTCTGGCAGCATCGACTTTACTCAGACACGGAGCAGTCACCTGACCGACGGGCCCGGTGGTCTTGGGCCCAGCTCGCCCAGCTCACAGAAGGACCCAAGGCCTTTCCTGTGCACCGGCCATGACAAGCCAGCTTCTCCCTGCATCGGAGCCAAGTGCATAAGCCGAGGTCCCTGCAGGACAACTGTGAGGCGCACACGAAACCTGCAGACACCGGGGAGGGTTCACAGGGGCCACGGCGTTAGCACGGGAGGCGTGACCGAAGAACCTCACGACCTCTACCTGCGCGTGGCCCTGAATAGCCTGGTGCCCCAAGGGGACCTTGCGCAGCAACCTTAACCCTCAAAGATTCTGTCCACCCGGCGCTGAGTTTTGTCTGGGTACACGGCGGCCGTGACGCAAATATTTAGAAAAGATAATTAAAGTCAACACCGCCAACGAGAGAACCGTTTGAAATCGTTGTCCTAGTTTTCACACAATGAGAATGCGGAGGAGAAAGAATATGAGTTCATTTTAAAACTATGTGGTTCATTTAGTTTGGATTCCTGGGTCCCTATGTCACACGTGTTCACCTCTATTTTCCTTCCCCTTTCCTGCCAGGCCCCCGCCGTGTGGTGTTATTATACACTATAAAAAATAGTTCACTCATGCAACGGCAATGCTTTTAACTTTCCAGCTCAGTAGGGGAAAATGTAGAGGTGTTTAATTCTCCAGGTCTATTTTTTTTTTTCCCCCCATGGGAAATGAAAGTCAAAAATCTGAAAAGTAGCACCACATAGTCATTTTTCTTCTGTTCCCAATATGCCCAAACAGCATCATGTTCAAATAACTTTATTACAGTTAATCCTAGCCAATTTAAATGCCCCATTTCTCAATAAAACATCAATGGGGAGAAGTCAGTACCTCTGCAAATGTGATTCCAATTTTTGCCCTCGGATAGTCTAGCTGTACCCCTACTCGCTGCAGCGGGAGTTACACAAAGTACATCTGAGAGGCGAGTTCGGCCCATGAAATTTAAAATGATTTTAGGGTAAGTGGAATATTTCTTACGTTTATGATGATACGGCAACTGTAGAATTTTCAAAAGGAAGGCATGAAAACCCCACAAAATTCAATTAAAAAGAAGCTAATTTAACTGCCTTTGAAGAGCTTCAAGTTATTTTAGAGAACACGTCTCGTAGCCCTCGCTGGTAGCTCGGTTGGTTGGAGCATCGTATTGTGCACCAAAGGGCTGTGGGTCTGATCCCCAGGTAGGGCGCACAGTTAGGACTCAGGTTCAATACCCATCAGGGGGTGCGGGGCATAGGGGAGGAAGCCAGTCCATGTTTCTCTCTATCCAAAATCAAGAAAACATATGCCTGGGTGAGGACTCCAAAAATAAATAAAAAGAACACATCCAATAAAGAGTGATTTATGCATTCAAAAATATTTATTCATACCAACGTTACTTTTTCCAAAGGGTAAGTAGTTCCTAACCTCATAATACTCCCCATGACAATCAGCTGCAACGTAAAATCCGAAAAAGCCATTTTTGTATTAAGAAGAATGTATCCGTGCCTGTGTTTGGTAGCAGTGCAATTGGCGTTACTTTAAAAAGTAATTCTTTAAACAAATGAATGTGAGCATTTTGAAATAATGAAAACTTTGTATTAACATGACTTGAGAGGCTGACAGTTAAAAGGCAGTCATTAAATGGTGACTTGTCTGGTTGTGAAAGGAAAAATAAAATACTACACATTTGTGGTTACAGAACGCACAGGGGGATGTTAAGAAAAATAAAGGAAATGGAGAAGCCAAAGAACTGAAATGCACAACACAGGAACATGAACTAGAGGGACGTTGCTGCAGCGAATGGGGGGTACTGGATAGAGGCGGACAAAGGGGGAAAATTGGGACAACTGTCCTAGCAAAGTCAATGAAATATATTTAAAAAACAAAAAGCAACAAAAAAAAAGAAGAACCATTTGGATCCATGTCGTATGTCACTTGCCGTCAGATGATTTCTACCACGGGTTCTAAGAAGAACAGACAGAGACGAATAGTAAATAATGAAACTGAATAAGTAAAAGAAAAACGGGCTTTGCTTAGTTTTTCCCACTAAACTCCTGAGCCCAGAGCGTCGTGTTTGGGCACCTTCAGCGACGCAGCCCCAATAGGTTTGATCCCTCTGCTTTTCCATCTGTAAAAACAGTTCTGCCAACATCTGCACTATGAGAGCCGAGAGCCCACTGACTATGACAATGTTGCATGTGGTGTTGCCACCCTGGCTCCTCTGTACTTGAATGTGGGTTAATGTTCCTTCAATGTTGCCTGACGCTCCCTTTCTCCGATGACGTGAGCAAGGCCATGCACCAGCTGCCCGCAGCCTGGTTCCACCTGCCCTCCGTCCTCACCTTCACTCCTGCTCCAGAGTCCCGGGTCCATCAAGGTCACCCCCCCGCCCCCGACGGCGTCACACCTGGTGAGGACGCGCTGGCGTTTTCTCCCAAGGCGTGAAATAGCCTCCCCACGATGTCGTTCTTACCTCCTCCCGCCCTTCACAGCCCAGCCTGTGTGTCCTCTGCATGAAGCCACGTCCGGTCCCCACAGTGGGGAGCAGCCTCTCCTGCTCTTATGTGGCCACAGATGCCGTGTTCTGCTAGCCTATGTTGTCACGGGGCCGCTTCTTTCTCATAATGATCTCATGAGATTTTAAGGTCTTTGAAAGCCCGTTCCGTTCTTAATTTTGTATCCCTGTTGCCTAGAAACCCACTTTAAAGAGTGCGGCACTGTTCGGAGCGGGGCAGGTCATGCACCCCGGCTCCGAGGGCCCCCAACAGGCATGATCACTGCGCCGCGCACAGCATACAACACGCGTGGCCGCACGTGGCCGGTGCTTGCAGACAGCATCAGCCTGGGACTTGGGCGTGATTTCTGCTTTCCTGGTGTCACTTCTCTACCGTCTTATCACAACATTTTCTCCATAGCTCACAGGCGCCTTTGACTTCGCACTCCTGAGGGTCAGCCGGACACGCTGGCCCCTTGTACGCCTTTCGGGCAGGAGGCCGTCGTTGGAGCTGCTGATTCTGAGACGCGACAGACAGAGAAGTTCTCCTGCGGCGGGAAACGTGCGTTTCTAGAGGGAATTTCCCTTTGTCGGGCCCCATTCCTGGTACCACAGGAAGGGTCTTCGGCACAAGGCAGTGACTCGAATCTGCGTAGCAGACGTTCATCTTCACCCTGCTTTCCCCCCGGTCACTTCCCATAACTGGCTTCTCCCTCCTTTCCTTCACGTTTTAGTCTGTCTTCCGCTGAAGGTGCTGCGTCAGAGCCGCCGCAGTCTAAGGGCCTCCCAGGGCCACGGGTGTCACGGGCGCCCTGGAAAACCTGCAGCAGCCAGGGGAGGGGGAGGGCTTATCCGGTGTCAGCGCTCCGGGATCTGGTGCCCAGGGGAGACGGGAAGGCCACGTTACACGGTGACCTTTGCGCTCCAAGCTCAGGTGCGCTGGAGAAAAACGTTTGTCAGAATCAGTTCTTTAAACGGTGACTCCTGCGAGTTTGGATTGGGGTGCCCACTGGTCAGCGGTCCTGTCCCCACCAGGGGCGTCAATGACCTTCCTGCACGTCTAGTTTGTGTCCTGAGGACCGGGCTTGGCTTTCTGCCCGCCCAGGGCATGGAGGGGGCCGGTTATTACACGTGCAGGTAACTCAACGTTCAGGTTGGGGCCCTCAAAATATGGCTGGACAGAAATATGGGCTGCACCCTATTTGAGGCCAATATTCTACCAATCTCAGTGGGATGTCGGTCTCCTGGGGAGCAGCCCGGGTTCTTGGGGGACTGGATGCCTGCACTCTCTTGAGGGATGTCCTGGTATCTGCGTTGTCATAAAAGGATTATTGGTTCTGCTTTTGGTGCCAAGTCACTTGATACGTACACCTTTGGCTTTAAAATAAAAAGGTAAAAAAGTGCTGGCTGGTGCGGCTCAGTGGACTGAGTGCCGGCCTGCAAACCAAAGGGTCGCCGGTTCGATTCCCAGTCAGGGTGCAGGCCTGGGTTGCAGGCCAGGTCCCCCGTTGGGAGTGCATGACAGGCAACCACACATTGATGTTTCTCTCCCTCTCTTTAAAAAAATCAAAAAGGAAAAAGTAATTTAATTTTAAAATATATTCAGCACTGCCAGGAATAGTTATTGTTCACCCTGCCTGAAACCCGATAAGCAATTTGAAAGGATTTTCAAATAAATAGAGCTTCATGGTCAGAAGTTGGCCTGCTTGGAAGCTGGTATTTGGAACCTGATAGAAACTTGGGGGCCGGGGGTGTGTCTCCCTGAAGTTGAAATGGAACCACGTACCCAGAAGGAAAGCAAACATTCTGAGGCCGTGCGTAATGATTTATTAAAACATCCCAAAGGCGCTCAGCCCTACACCTAGAACACAAGACTCTTTTGATGTCCGTCTTAGTTGGAAATCTTCTCTCTGGTATGAGGCCACAAATTGGAGCCAGTGTGGGGGGCTGTGCGAGTCTGCTCTGGGGGGAGCCCTCCAACCTCAGCTGTTGTAAAATACCAGGCCGTTGAAAACAGAATCATCCTGAACGCAGGAAAAAGAAGGAAAATTCATATGGCAATGACCCATGACCTCTGTTAACAGGCAACTGTGCTCCAAGAAAAGCTTCTCAGAAAACATGTATGTTTTCTGTGTGCCGCTGCAACGTTCTGCCATGTCTCCTGTGGGGGCTGGGAGTTGTCTCCTGCAAATGCAAACTTCAGGGTGAGGACGCGAGTAAGACGGGGGAAAGAGGACCCCTAAATTGTTGATCTCAGACCAGGGAAGGAGGAGACCAGGATTTGGAGCTGGTTTTAAAAGGGACTTAGGTTTAGCCACAATAGTCTAGATTTTTCCAAGAAGAATGTTTCGTGACATATGTCATTTTTAAGAAAATTAAAATGAAGGGAAAAAGAGTACAGACTTTGGAGCCACAGAGATCATGCTTTTAGCATCGACACCCACATTGAAAAATTATTTATGCATGAACACCAGTTTCCCCCTTTACTCAATAGGAATGCTAATATATGTATTGTAAGGTATGTAACATAACTCTGTTTAGTATATATATGTGTGTGTGTATGTATATATATATATATATATATATATATATATATATAAAACATAGACTTTATACAGTATAATAATACATTATTTAGTATATGTAGTATAATATATAAGAAAATATACCTGGCTGGTGGCACAGTGGATAAGGCACTGGGCCTGAAAACCCAAAGGCTGCTGGTTCGATTCCCAGCCAGGGCACATAACCAGGTTGCAAGCCAGGTCTTCCAGCTGAAGGCAGGAGAAAGGCAACCATACACTGATGTTTCTCCCCCTCTCTGCCTCTCTCCCTTCCTCTCTCTCTGGAAATAATAAATTAAAATGTTTAAATAAATATTAATATATATATAATTCTATATATATTATATATTACACATGTAATAATAATCATATACATTATATGTACTAGATCTGTAATAACAGAGATATGTCATATAGAGAGATAGAGAGAAAGAGTATTGAGTAAGTGTTATTTGTAACACGCAGAGCACTGTTTATAGTGCGTGCTCAAAAATGCCAGTGTCCTTCCCTCTCTGTTTAACGCACACAAAACATGCCCGGTTCCTGCCTCGCCTTTTTACAAGACTGCGCTCCACCCATCCGAGCAGCACTTGACCAGCAGGATGGAGAGACCCAAGCTGGAAATTCAAACATGACTCATTAACCTGCAGGCAGATAGCCCTGACTTCTCTTTAGAATTCCTGGCAGTTTTCAAACACCCGTCCTCCCCCCACCCCCACCCCCCCACCCCCGTCAAAGGACCTGAAACATTATGACACTAATTACCTTGGAAAACAAGAGCCAAGAACCAAAGGTCTTTGAAAACACATTTTTCTTCCTCTTTGACAAATATTTCTAGGCCCCATAAAATGAAATATCCCACTGTAAACAGATAAAATGCACCCAGATGGGGTATTATGTTCTGAATAATCCTGTGGCCAGTCCCAGGTTGAGCCCCAAACCATAAGTCCCTCTTGGAGGCTGGCTGGAATCGTAAACTGCCGGAGAACAGTTTTATGAAGGACAGAAGGACCTCGAACTGAACCTACCCAATTAAACAGATCACATTTTATCTGTGAATTCAGGCCAGGGAAACACATTACTGCTTCACTGAGGAATAAACATAAATTTCCCTATGCAGTGAACCTTGCAGCTGGTGAAAGCCCACCAATTCCCCCCAGAAACCTTGATGTGTTCTACCCCAGCGGTGAAGTTGAAGGGGAATCGAATACATCTAAGGAAGAAAAATGAAGAGAGGAATCCTCTGTAACTTAGAGGTAAGCATTAGGGGCTGAATTGATTCTCCCTTGTGAACCTTGTTCATTGACCAGGGTGTAAGAGCTTGAGGCATGTAACCCCACAGAGCCATGTGTTCCTTGCACACATCACACACCAACATGCAAGTCAAGTGGAGACACCATGCCCAGGAAGATGCTGGGCTTTGAGAACTACATATCCAAACGCAATTATTGATGCAAGCCAAAAAGAAAACCTTGTGGTTTACGTTAGCCCGTATATTTTCTTTTAAAAGATCCAGATAATAATCTAAAAAGTGAGAATAAATATTTGTGAACTCCCGGACAATTTGGGGTGGGAGGCAGGACAGGGTAGTTATTTAAAAAGAGTGTTACTGCTTTACCTTGAGGTCAGTTAGTCCTTGATTCAAAAGTTAGTCTTTTCCCTCACCCCACAATTTAAAGAATCATAAAGCCATTACCCCTCACCTGGTGACAGCCTCGCTCAGATGTGATAACACAAGGGACCAGCACTTTACAGTGGCTTGTAAGGAATCCTTGCAAAAGTGGAATACCACATAGAAAACTTGTGTGTTGGTATTTTAAGAACTCTCAGTGCACATGTAATAAAAATGGCCACTGATGAGTGTTTGCACAATGTAAAACCTGAAAAACTCCTTTTCCCCTTGGAGATGTACAGGGATAAATAGACAGAATCCCCTTGAGAACTGCCACTCGCTTTCTCAAGGTATCTTCATGGTATTCTCATGCCCAGGAAGGCATGAGATCAGCTAGAACAGACACTTTTGAACAAAGGTGTAGTATTTGGGGGCATCTCTTGGGGGTCCCTCTTGGGCACACACATGTACAAGGACATATGCATTCATGTAAATAAGCACGTTTGAGAAATCCCAAGCGGGGAAAACATCATGGTAATTCCCAGATGCCGTTCCAGCCAGGTCTGAATTACCCATCATCCGTGCCTCCCGCCAGAGAGAAGAGAAGAGGAATGAACCCTATGGAAGGGACCCTTGGACCCAGAATCAAAGCCTGTTCCCTCTCCCCACCAGGCCTAACAGTACTGGTTCCTACAGGGGGCCTCCTCCCCGGGGGCTCACTCAGGCCCCCCCAGGAGCTCCGTCCATCCATCAAACAGGTCCCTCTCCGTTTCCAAACCTCACCCCCCTTTCACGGCCCCCGACCGGGGCCCCACTATCTTCCACTGAAATTCGCTCCTTCACCAATCAGCCAGCACCTCATACCTCAACATTGAAGGAAAACACGGCAAAATCACCACACACACACCCTACTTCCTCTTGGATGCCTTCCTTGATCTTCTCAGACATATAATCTTTGTCTCTTCTGTCAGATACACTCCTCCATGTTGCCCACTGTTCTCAGAGCCTTTCTGGGCTTGGCCTGTAGGGACCTTCCAAACACAGCGGGCAATGGCGGGGGGTAGGGTGGGGGGCAGAAATGGCGTCTTATGACGGGGGTGGGGCTGTCTCATCCCCCTACTCCTCGTGGGCCATAAGGGTCCTCTCGATAACGGTTTCCTCAGTTGCAGAACAAGGGAGTTGGAACCGTTCATCTCCAAGATACCATGGAATTCTAAAATCTAGTAACTCTAGCACGTTCCTGAGTCAGTACATTGTTATTTCTCAATTTCAATTTCGTATTTTACTCGTAGTTTGCTAGGGCTTGCCGTGTTACAAAGTACCACAGCCTCTGACTACCCCTTGCCTGGGGTCGCTGAGGAGGGACAGCCGGCCATCATCACCTGTCTCAAAAGAAGGCAGTGACAAAAATAGAAGAGGAAGAGTTTAAAGCACATCGGGGACCATTTATCAGGACCTGCCAACATATAGACGCTGAACAATTTCCATTTCCAGGAGATATTAACTCTTTCCGGCCATAACGTTATGGCTGCTAGCAAGGATCCTGATAGGAAGCCTGAACCTAATGATACTCAACCAAAGAGATCCCTTTGGAAATCTGATCCTCTATGGAAAGCAAGTTACAGTCCCTTTTTTGCTCCAGTCTGAGGGCCTCTTGTTAATCTCTTGGAATTTGCAAAATGCAATATCTTTGTGGAGATAATCTGGTAATGAAGATTGGAGAAAGGATTTAAACCAAGCACGCTACTTAAAGTACATTTCTCCTATAATAAATGTAACACTGATGGATTTTTAATCAAGTTATTGCCAGAGTGCTGTAATTTCTGCCTTTCATCTCTGTTCTAGCTCACTGAAGCCCATCTCTAAGCTTATGGATTTAATAAATCCGCATTAAGTCCTGAACCAGAGGAAAACCTAGCCAAGACCCTTACAGCTGCCTGCCCGTGTCCCCGTGGTCCTTGGCCTTGGGAAAGTGCTGTGAAATGCATGCTGAAGCCTTGACAAATTGTCGGTGTTTTCCTAAGGAAAAGCTGGTGTTCCCAACCAGCTTCCCTGGAATTCTAAGGTACCAAGAAATGAGACGAAGCAGAACCGACTCCAGCAGTAGGCACTGCGGTCCAGACCCCAGCTCCCGCCTGCACCTCGGGTGCTCTCCCCACGCCCACCCATCTCCCCGCGCCCGTTCTTCACCTGCAGAGAAAACAAAGAGACGTTCCCATGCCACACTCCACACAAGCAGGATTCCTCTCCCTCAGCCATGGGTCCAAGTGCCAGTATCCTCGGGCTGTTTTCATGAAGCCATCACACTGGACTCAAAGAAGCTCATGAAAGGTAAATGCGCCCTCTGGCACGCGCGCACACACGGCTCAGCATTCAGTTCTCCCAGCAAGTACGTGCATACTGACTCAGCGGTCCAAAAGACACCCACTGTTGGAAGGGCTCAAAGTGTACAGTAGCATGCAAGGATAGTCCCTTCTTCAACTAGCTTGCTTCCAATAAATGTGTTTTTATTTCAGTATGAGATTATGCAAACCGAAGCATCCGTAAAAAACATCAACGAGACACTTAAAACCCACCGTGCCCACCTAATTTCTAATCTCTAGCAAGTTTTGAGGCTGATTTTCTTTGCTAATTAAAATCTTTCGATCTGCAAAATATACAACTATTTTATTTTATTTATTATTTTAAAAGATTTTATTCATTATTTTTTAGAGAAAGGGGAAGGGAGAGAGACATCCATGCATGGTTGCCTTTCACCTGCCTCCAGCTACAGATCTGGCTGGAGACCTGGCTTGCAACCTGGTCATGTGCCCTGGCTGGGAATCAAACCAGCGACCTTTGGGTTTGCAGGCCGGCGCCTTATCCACTGAGCCACCAGCCAGGTCACCTTCTTAACTGCTTTTCTTTCGTGAAAGTTTCCTGTTCCAATCTAGCCACCTTCTTCCGACATTTGTTATTCTTTAAAACAATATATTTTTTAATCTTATTGGTGGATTCTAGAGAGAAGGGTGGGGAGAGAGAGGCAGATGCATCAGCTTGCTGTTCTGCCCACCCTCGTGCTCCTTGGCTGACTATGGTACGTGCCCCAGCTGGAGATCAACCCGCCATCTTGGCGCAGCGGGTCAACGCTCTAACCCGCTGAGCTATGTGGCCAGGGCCACCCTGGGGTTGTGTTGTCACAGCTGACCGTCTACACAGTTCCCCAAGGACTCAATTCTTCAGCCTGTCCCTGTTTCTTTTTTTCAGTCCCACCCCTTCCCTTGGTCCACCACCAGCTTGTTCTCTGTATCTATGGGTACGTTTCTGTTTGGTTTTGTTTAGTCATTTGTATTTTTTTAGGTTCCACATGTAAGTGAAATCATATGGTATTCATCTTCGTCTGACTCATGTCCCTGAGCGTTATCCCTCTAAGTCCCTCCGCAGTGTCGCATTGTCTTTGTGCCGGCGTACCAGTCCATTGTACATGTGCACCACTTCCTGCCTACCATTCCCCCGTTGGCGGACCCGAGGCGGCGTCTGTCCTGGCCGTTGTGATTCATGCCGCAGTGAACGCCGGGCTGCGGGCAGTCTTTTGAAGTACATGATTGTGATAACATACTGTCTTCAAAAGCAATTCCCACCGTTTGCTTGAGAGAATTCTTGAGGGTTTGGATCATGAGCAGCCCACCACTTCACTCACAGTTGGTCCCCCACAAATGAGCCAGGGAAGGGGACAGGCGTGTGCCTGGCTGGGACCCAAGGCAGACAGGACGCTAACGTGAAAAACGCAAACCCGTCCCATCAGCTGTTGGCAAGGTCAGCTTTCCCTGGGTCTGCACCCGGGGGGTGGGTGGCAGGCGGCCACACGCACGTCCTTCTTCGGCAGAAGACACGTGGAAGCAGCCCGTGGCCTGCACACTTGCGGTTCGCACACTTGCCATCCACACTTCAGCCAGTGTGCACGGGACAGATAAGGCAGCATGATACTTAAGAGCATGGCTGTAAAACGCATTTCTTAAAGCTGAATTAAATGGAAGCCTCGTGATCTTGACTCTCTTGCCATCAATAACCAATGAATACATTCATAAGCATGTGTGCTAATAACACTCAAGGAATTAAAGGCGAAGAAAAGGATCTAAGGAAGCCAGATCTCTCCTCTTAAACTGAGAACCAAGGCTCAAACTGGGGGCCTCTACTACCCTCTCTCTGGATTTTATTTGAGGAACTGCACCGTTATACTCAACTTCCCAACCAAGGTTTTAGGGAATCTATTAGGGAACGCGATTTAGTGATTTTAAAAAAGTGTGGAAAATACCCAGAGTTTAACTCTGTTTTAACCTGCTATTGAAACTTATTTGCTCACGGAAAACACATACAAGTGTTCTGAGGAAAGACAGAAACCTCAGCCGACCACCATCTTCCGTATAAACGCCAAACTGTAAAACACATTAGATGGTTAAAATACACCTTATACTGTACCCTAGTAGGATCTCAACACTTCAACCTTTCCTATGATTAACATTCACGCTATATTAAGGATGTCTCTTTAATGGCTAACTGGCTAAAAGTAGACATCCCCGAGTCAAGGCCTACTGAGCAAGAACGGTAAGAAACGCCAGACTCAAGCTTTTCGCCCGTACGTACATTTTCCCTTTATTTCTGTGACTGGGTCACTGTCAACAGAGAGCACGACAAGGAATTCATGATCTTCTTCAAGTGAGGTGCAGACCCTCGACCTGTGCTTTCCCCTCGCACCGGAACGGGAGCCCCCGGTCCATGACCTTGGAAAAGCTGAATTCCTGTCTGACATACTTGAAAGGGCAAGGCAACTAATGTGCTCAGCAAATACGTGACTAAGCCTTCCTGACAGGAGTTGTGCTTTCCCTCACCGTCATCAAAGGGACAAAGCAAGACAACTGCGAGCCCGGGAGGTGCTCCCGGAAGGTTTCCGCTCGTGTCCAAAAGAACGGCAAGACAAGACCCTCACGAATCCTTTACAACGGGCAGCAAGCTCCCTTGGGTGCGGGTGGGAGGCTGCAGGAAACCCTGTTCTGCCCCTGAAAGGTGGAGCTGAAAACCCTGAAAGGTTTCCCTCCTCCGCCTGAGGTTACCAGCAAGGGGGCAGCTGGACGTCTCAGACCTGGAACCAGGTGCCAACCGCGTGTCCACCACTGATGTCCAACTCGGGTTCCTCCGTGGAAATCAAAGACATCATCTACTTCCTTAAACAATGAGAGGGACCTTTCCTCAGCCTGTAAGAAGGTCCTTCCCCACTCTGGGAGAAGGCGCCCCTCCCCCATCCCATAATGTTTCCTTGGCCTGCACGTTTGATGAGGCAAAAAACATGTTTCCCCCTCTAACATATTTTGATTTGCTCCAAGCGAATGATTTTTAAAGATAAAACTTGGTAACATTTGCGTCTAGAAGTTATTTCAGAACGGTTTGACTTGAATCAATATTTCAATCTAGTCCATTAATTTCTTAAGGCTCAGAAATGACCAAGGCACCTTCACCCCCCCATGAAGTGAAATTTAGGATGCCTCCCCCTTGGAGAATTGCATTTGTGACCGGCAGGAAGATGCTTACGTCATTGACGAGGTGCCATCAGCCTGCCCTCTCACACAAGAGGCTTTTCCTGAAATCCTCTCTCAATTTTCTAGGACTTTTCCTCCACCCTATTTGTATTTTAATTAACATTTCAAAGATTGCTGTCTTGCGTTCAACATCCCCAAACTCCTGCTTAGCCTAAAAAAAAATACTTAAAAAAATAAAAGTGTTAAAAGAGCCACCAGCGTGGGTCCCGGAGAAAGGATACACATGCTAACGGTTTCATCCGACTCCAAATGCACCCGCTTTCTTTCGTTCATGGAGCCATTTTACCATCACACAAGCCTTTACCCCACACATTCATTCGGTTTGCGTTTCGCACGAGAATATCAACCCTTAAGATAATTAAGGACCATCCTCATTATTGCTTTAAGCCATACCAAAAATTACAAAGCCATTTAATAGGGGAACGCATCTCTAAAACGCTTTACACGCTAAACTAATTGGTCATTGTAATTGCTTGGAAGTGGCTGTCACCCTCTCCTTACAGAGTGTGAGCTGGAGGATGGAGGGAAGGGCTTCCCGCTCCTGGGCCCCTGGGAGGACATCACAGGCCCCTCCCTGCCTTTGAGCCCCAGTTAATACCCCTTCATAAGCTGGGCCGTTGAAAAGTCTGCATAAGAGCACCTTTTATTCAAGGTGCTTTCTCCTTTCGAAAACGAACTCAATAACCTATGTCTGATCAACTTGAAGTATTTTTTTCTGAACAGCATGTTTATTGCAGAGCACTGGGAATATTCAGAAATGGATAAAGAATCATGTAATAACCGCACACCATTCAGAGAGCCATTAGTAGAATTGTACCTCGATGATGTACGTCTTCTGTACATGAAGTTACTGTTATTTTACCTCGTTGGGAAGCGGTCAGAGCTGTGGTAATTGCGTTAGGTTTCAGCGCTGGGAATAAACAGATTCAAGAATCCATTTGCCACGAGTTGTACTAGGAATGTCCATGCAAGCTTTTGAATACCTTCCTACTCTTTAAGTTTGCTACCCGTTGTCAGTATTTTTATTTGTTTGTTTCGATTGCGAGAGGTGCACAGAGGTATGCAGGATATATTTTAATATCTATTCCGAACACGAGGCTATCAGAGAGAAGAATGCAGCCTGAGGACTCAGAGGGAAGGGGAGTTTATTTTATCTTCGCCTTTCCTGTGCCCAGCCGGCACGGGGTGGGCTGCCCAACGAATCGCAAACAAGTGAAACATGTTTGTTCTACCAGGGTGCTGAGTCGTTGAACCTCTGGTTTCTGAGTTTGCCGTCTCCTGCACTTCATTTGGCTCTGTAGGGTGCCGTCCAAGTTGAAGTTGGCATTTGATCACTCTATATACAGCGTCCCAGAAAATGCTATGAGGTTTGGGTATGAAGAGACTGTTAAATTATGTAATGAAACACATTCGGACACTCGCCTCCACTTTTCCTCTATGTATTAGCTGGAAATGAATGAAATTGAGCTAGCTTGCAACTTGACGGGGTGCAGGCTTTGAAGAAAATAAATAAACACCATTTTTAACTTTGCCCACTTGAGTGTGTACTAAGCATCACACTCTCTTTGGTTATCTCCCACGCTATGGAAAGCCTGTAACACGCACACACAGCGGCATCCATGTAAGAGGTGCCCAGCTAACGGATGGATGGGTGCATGCCATGGATGAATAGCACTTTAACACTGGATTTGAAAGCTAGTCTTCTATCAGAGGCTAGAATAGTCCATGCTCAAAAACTTTGAGGATGATGGGCAGTGATCAGAGGTGATTCAAGGTCTTAATACGTCTGGAAGTGTCCAACAGAGGTGGTTTATTCTTGCAGTTATACTGAGTATGATTACGGCACGTAAGCTTGGTGCTACCCAATATCTGGGTCACGGAGGCCAAACAAAACAGCAGAAAAGACAGCAAGGGGACTGCAAACCATGCCAAGCTCCCAATCATTGGGTCCAGAGCCCTTGGCTCTGTCTTCGAGCACAACAGAAGAGCAGGTGCATGACAGGGGCACAGGAAGGGCCTGAGGCCTGGCACATCACCATGTGAAGAGTTCATCAGGTGACGGAGTAGCTCCAATGTGTCTTAGGAGCCTGGGCTGGTTTTCCCGCGACAGGGATTGTCCTTTTGCACAACTCCGTAAATCAGCTTCTGATCTGGGGACAATGGCGGGGCTATCAGCTCACTCTGCCATTGGCAGCACAACTGTACAATGAATCCATTATGAACCCTTGAAAGAATGTTGATGGTTCTACGTGTTTTTTTCTGATACTATTATTGAGCCGCACACGGACCTTTAACTTCAGGAGTTTCCCAGAGATGAGGCCCTACTGCAGTACCGAAGCATTCCTGGTAGATCAAGGCCAACCGACTGATGTCCAATAGGAAGTGTAAGGTATCAGATCACCTCACCACTTACTAAATCACACTGGGAAGTTGATAGATAGCTACACGGGACAGACACAACTCTTGAGAGGCTGGATTCAGTGACTGCCAGACAGAGAATATCCTTATTGGCACAAGAATGGACCCATTCTGAGTGCTTCCATTACTAAAAGCACACTGGAAAAACATTTTGAGGATTTGCTTTATGGAAGAATATTACCTCAAACCTTTCCAGCCTCCTCCATACACGAGGCGTGCAAAATTGACCCCGGGATGGAGATCTTCCAATGACAGATGAAGTGTGGAGTCATCGGACGCTGACAGGTAGGAACGCTTGGAAAATGCCCTCCCTGTACGCGCCACAGCAACTTTGGAGCGGTGGATGCCTCCGAAAAGGACAGAAATCGAAAAGCAGGCTTATCCATCATGTTGCGTAATCGAGGGCCCCCCGGGGAATCTCGGAATGGTGACCCCTGTCTTCGGATGGGGTGGTGTGACCGCACACGTCTGTTCTGCTCTTTGCCTCTAATCCACCTTGTACAATTCTTCCCCAATGCCAATCAACTTCAGATGCAGAGGTGACAACAGAAAGGTACAGTGACAGGAGAAGTTGCATCAAGCCAGCAGAAGTGCCTCGTGGGTCCTCTGGAGGAGATGCCTGGTCACTGTGCTTGGCGTGTGGGCCTCAGGACTGGCAGTCAGTGGGCTGGGGAGCAGGGAGGAGGGAGGGGCTGGAAAACAGGGATTCTCCCTGGGTCTGCCTTTTCGGACAAGGTGATCAGGGACCAAGGGAGATGAAGGTCACACGGCCTCCGGGGGATGCCCATGTGACAGCAACACAACAGAGGACACAGTTCCTATGCTCACTCATGGCGCCTGGAGAGCAAGACTAGGGTGCCCAGGGCACCTCAGGGCCTCGTCTCGTGCACCTGGGTTTGTCCTGCGACCAAGGGGAAACCAGCTCAATCCCGTGAGTGCTTTCATTCCACCGAGTTCCCCCAAAGGTCCATGTTTTGATCCCACGTTTTCCTACCTGCTGATTGGCCCGTGCTTAGCAGCCGTCACGGTCACTCTTCACAGGTAAATTTGGTCTGGCTCATTCACCTGCGTCGTAGAACCTTCCAGGTATGGGAGTGAAATACTGGGACGCCAGGTGCGCACGGGACACGTCCAGTCCTTTCACAAGTCCTTTTAGGCAGAGGCCTGAAGGAAGACATGGCGATGCTGGAGGCTCCCAAGGAATTTTACCACAAGCGAACCTGCCTCTTCCCTCCGCTGGGCCCGGGGAGGGACGTGACGGTAGAGTCTTGTGCTTCTGAAAAAGAAGAGCTTGAACCTTGGCCGTGGGCATGACCAACCTTTCCCTGACACTGTCTCCCGTCTTCCGCGGCCTCAACTGCGGGTGATCAAGGCGAGTGGCCACAGCTGCCCACGTCCAGGGTGAGTCCATGTCCAGGGACTGAGGGAGGAGGCACCAGACAGACTCCCGCAGTGACACGCACAGGGACACCCAACTGCAGCCCTGCGTCCTGCCCTGCTCAGCCCACCTCGGGCCCCTCTCTGTGGTGAGGGGTGGGAGGGCCCGGTCAGATAGTTGAAGCTCCTGGGGAAGCTTCAGGGGTACAAGATAAGGCACAGGACAAAGATCCCAAACGAGGTGAGTTAATGAATGGCTCATGTTCATGGGAGTGGTGAGCGCACATTAAAAAAATCTCCGATGGTGTTTCACTCGTGTAGCAGCTTCGATGAAAGTGAGGCTCAAAGATCAGGCAGATCATATTGATCGTAGGGAATGGAGGTAGTGCATGGTTAAGTCGTTCTGAAATATTACGTTCACAGTAAGATAAAGACACGTCTTACGAAATAGGATGTGAAGGTAGCCTCTGTTTATGATGAAACAAGAGATTTTAAAGGCTTTGTGCGTGTGTGTGTGTTTAATATGGTGACCCGCATGGGGGTGTGCCTGCAGGTCCCCCACAAACGGGCCCTGGGACAGCATGTGCTCCCGTGAGGGAGTGTCCCCGTGCGTGGGCACCTCTGACAGCTGACGGTGAAGCGTCAGTGGCCTACGCGGGGCGCCCAGCCTGGCGTGGGGAGAACCAGAACTCGTTGAGCTTAGTCACTGTCCCTGCTGCTACTCCTACTGTTGTCATCATCCTCGTCACTATCGCTGTCATTTTTATCCACGTAGAAGAAACGTATGTCCCCAGCTGGTCTTAGCATCTTGGGCTGGGTCATCCGGCATTCTCCCCGGAGGGAAAATTTCCTTTCCCCTTTGCCATAGTTCACACCTGCCTCAGGGGGGCGACCAGGAGAAAATAGCTCTCTACTGCGCCACGTGGGTGCTGCAGCTCCACTCCGCGCGGAAGGACCCAAGTACCCATCTCTTCGGTGAAGGCACAGAAGGTCCTCACACATATGCTTAGAAAGTTAAGATCAAGTAAACGTGTACGGCTGCTGCCTGAAAGAGGGCACCCCCTCACGCCGAGGCCTTGGCCCGTGTGCGCTGGCGTCCTCATGGTTACGGGCGTTGGGAAAGAAAGCGGAGCTGCTTCTGGAGATTTTCCTCTTCCGTGTGACATGGAATTCCAAAAACGTCCTCTACTCTTGAAACACATCCATGAAAGTACAACGAATTGTTCTTGAAGCATTTTATTTATTTCGGTAATGCTTCCCATGTTTTAACGAAGACTCTAAATCCGTTCTAGACCATGGTGAATGTTTATTACTGAACCCCCTGCTTCCTGCCGTTGGGACAGGTGGGGTGCAACAAGACTGGGCGGCGCTCGGGGCCCTGGTCGCCCCCCGCCTGTGGGGAGGCTCCATCTGTCTCCTGAATGGTCCATGGTGGACCAGGCGGGTGCTGGGTTGGGAAACCTTTTTCCTTTCTTTCTTTTTTTTTAAAGATTTTATTTATTATTTTCAGAGAGAAAGGCAGGGAGGGAGGCAGAGAGGGAGAGAGACATCCATGTATGGTTGCCTTTCACCTGCCTCCAGCTATGGACCTGGCTGGAGACCTGGCTTGCAACCTGGTCATGTGCCCTGGCTGGGAATCGAACCAGCGACCCTTGGGTTCACAGGCTGGTGTCTTATCCACTGTGCCACCAGCCAGGGTGGAAAACCTCAATGTGACTTGTAGAGGTAGGTGCTGCGTGTGCCGCCAGGCAAGGAAATCATCTGAGCATTTGGATTATTTCTAGAGCTCTCCGAATCCGGTAAGAAACAGTTAATTTTCTTCTGCCGTGTGCTTTCGTTGTACCGAGTAGAGAAAGAGAATTGGACGTGTGAGCTTATTTAACAGTAAATGACAGACAAATCCGAGCCCCGGGACCAATTCCATCTTCATTTCCCAGGTCCGATCCCGCAGAGCGATGTGGCCGCCTTCCCACCCCGATGCACCAGGGCGCCCTGGGGAGCAACCTTGTCCAAGTTCACGACGGAACACCTCATTTGTCACGAGCAACGCCTATGAAAACGCCAGAGATTCTTGGAATTTCTCTATAAAAGCATCCATCTCTCGATGTCCATTTTTGACATTCGCATGCCTCCTCAGGAGCCCAAATTCCAGGCCAGCCTGAATGCCCCAGGATGTGACTCCTTCAGCTCCCCAGGGAAATGCATTCTTACTCTCTCCGAATTATTTTGTGGGACAGCGCGGGCATGATGCGGTCTCCTCACGGCTCCGACGTCAGGCCAGGGAGGGAAATAATGATACGTGTCCATGCCCACAAAGACATGGTCTTGGAGAACCTGAAGTTTAAAACAGATCGGAAGCATTGATAGGAGCGATCAGTTATATATGCTTCTTAATAAGTCACCTTGGCGAGACTCAGTCCATCAGTGTCACTGCAAGGTGGAAGAGCATGAGGTGGACAGGCAAGGACTCTGGTCAGCTTTCCAGCCCCCCGCGGGATGCGTGCCAACTGGACACTACCCGTGAAACCAGCCAAAGGCCGGAAAACACCCTCAAATCTTGCAGTGGCCGTCAGCCGTTCTGCTCTGAGTTTTGGAAACAGAATTCTTCCCCACTCCAAATTCAAGTTGACGTACTTCAGGTTAGACTGTTGGGCTTACCTTTTAGCGAGTAGCCGGGCCGTGGGAAACTCACCTGTCCGGGGCCAGCGAACGGGACAGAGCCTTGTGATAACTGTGACAATTTAGGATTTCCAGGGGTGGGTGGCTTTGGGCTTAGGACAGGACAGCCCATGTGCATTGTCTCCCTAAACCTTCCCCCAGCCAGGCTGATCAAAGGAATGCAGCCAAAAATAATACGGTTTCCTTTTTCTTTTCTTTTCTTTAAAAAAAATGTATCCTTACAGTTCAAAAATAAACTCCCCGGCTCTTCTCTGCAGCTACGTCGAGAAGATGCTTCTTTGTGGAAATCTGTTTGAGGGGACCCATGGTAAGGCCCACGATAAACAAACACACATACCAAGCCCCTTTCCAGACCAGGATAAGACGCTACCTTAAGTCACTTCACGTCAGGTTCCGCTTTGCGGGTACGACTCCTCAGATGCTCTGCGGCCCGTTGGCATAAGGTGGCGTCCGGAACGCTGGTGCGACTTAGCAAAAGGCAATTTACCTGGGGCTGCAGGCGGGTCCCTGGCTGGAAATGAGGCCCCTGTGTCCACACGGAAAGCAGAGTGCTGTGTTTTCATCTGTTTGTTGCTGGCTCCAAATTCTAAGCTACGCACCAGGAAAGAGACCCTGTTTTGACGTCCATGCAGAACAGAAAACTGTCTTGGAAATGCTGCAGGAAAGACGTTAGCCAGTGTCCTAGAGAGGAACCGATGGCTATGCCCCAGAAGGTTGAGTTCCATGGCAGGGGGGTCCATGCGAGGCTAGGACAGCTTTGTGCTTACGGCCGGATGCCCTGGGCCGCTGCCCAGGGTCACGTGAATACCCTGCCGGACAAGGGGTGTCGGGGGCTGGCCAGGGGCTGCGGGTGGTCAGGACTAGGCGTGTAGGCCTTTGAAGGGAGACCCCAGAGGCCTTCCTCCTGCAGCTCCACTCTTCTTCTAGACACGTGACTGAAGCCCGGCTCATCCCCCCTGGGATGCGGGTCCTGCCATGCACTTTGTTTCTGGCAGGATTCAGGTATGGCAGGAAGTGTGTCCTGAGGACCTTGTCCCTGGAGCTCAGCGAAGGAGTGTGTGTGCCTTTTTCTTATTTCATTGGGGCAGACCATGCCTAACACAACATGCAGCACCCGACCCACCCCTGCGCGTGCAGTTCGGGTGTGTAAGCACGTTCACACTTGTGCTTCCAGCCCCGGCTTTTCACCTGGCAAAACTGACTCCGGGCCCACTTAATGGCCAGTGCTGCCCCCCTGACAAATGTCGATGTGTCGGTAGGAAGACTGGGCCCCGCGTGGCTCTCCCACGAGGGCACCAACGATCCGAAGGGGCCAGCAGGAGGCACGTGGACCTCCCCCTCCAGCAAAAGGCTTCAGCAAAAGCTACGTCCATTTTCTGGGTGACGATGGACGTGAATGTCGTCTTCCAACACCCAAACTACCAGAGGGGCTGCTCGCCTGCGTCCTTCTAAACTCGGTTTTTGGTCTAGGAGAATATAGAAGGGTTTTCCTCTAACTAGTAAGGCGGTGACCCAAATTGTAATGGCTGCTCCAGGTGCCCTGCGTGCATGGCCAGACCACTGCTGCTGGCGTGTGTCTACACCCCAGGACACGGAAAACGCACACCTTCAACCCGCAAGGACGCCCGTGAGCGGGGCCAGCCAGCGCTGGCGGCCTGGTGGCTTATCTGGTCGAGAGGAACATGCGTATTTTGTACACACACACACACGCACACACGTACTTGCACACCTCAGTGATCTCAGTACCAAGGTTCGTGAGTTTGCATGAGGAGGAGCGTAGCAACCGGACCTCCCACCCGTTGCGGGTGCATGTGTAAAATAGTAACACTGTTTTGGAAAACTTCTTAGAAGTTCCTTCTAAAGTTCAACGTGCACTTACCCCTTGACCTTGCAACGCTCCTTTCGGGGCTTCACCGGGGAGAAATGTATAAAGACCTCTGCCCGCAAAACACCTTCCATAGAAACGTTCACAACAGCTGGATTCATAATATCCACGGACCGGAAACTGCGCACGGGAGATGTGTGGCGTGTTTGCTGGCCGCTGGCCGCTCAGCACGGATGGAAGCAGGGCGCTGACGTGCGTGGTCACGTGGGCACGTGGTCACGTGGGCGGGTGGGGTCTCACCCGTGATCACGAACACAGACGCCTGACTGGAAAGATGACCTGCTCCCTGGCTTCCTGCTATGGAACCCGAGAGATGAGAACTCTAACCTGGAGCAAAAGACAGCCACCCGCGGCTGCCCGGGTGTGGAGGAAGGGACGGAACTTCTGGGACCACCGACAACTTCTGTACCTTGGTTGTGCTGGTTTACACGGGAGCGGCTGTAGTTCTGCCCAAACTCGTGGAATCGAGCGCTTTCCACGGGTGCGTTTCGTGACACGTTAGTTGCCGTTTGATGAAGCTGATCAAAACATTTAAAAAGTAATACTCGGTTGCAGCTTTACATTAATAAAACATACCCATTTATTCTGTTTTATATCATGACTTGATATGAAAGGATAACTTTTTTAAATTTCCTAGTGAGAGAGGAATGTCCCTATGATCTCAAGGTAGAAGAGGGTTTCTCAAAACCATGAGCCAGAAAGAGAAAAGGACACAAACTGTCCCTTCTCTTCGGCCTCCCGGGAAGGTCTTGACGTTTGTTGCAGTTGCGACCAGCGTGGCTTCGCCACTCGGGACTTTTCTGACTTTTCTTGAGGAGCACACGGAACATCTCCCCTTCCCGCATGTTAACACACACGACTTCCTGTTCTTGAGACTCCAGGACTCTCTAACCCTGGGTGGGAGTGGGGGTGGAATCCGGGCATCACAGGGTCAGTACCCACTGTGTGACCTCCGCTTGTGACGCAGCACATTCCTACCGGTGACGTGCGCGCTCCTAAATGTGGAAATGAGGTGCCTGGAAAAAGCTGTGTGAGTTACCCGTGTCCTCGCACCTCTGTCCTGCGTGCACACGTGTTTCCTTAACCCTGGGCAACTGTCCCCCTCGTGGAAATGGCTCACCCTGCTTCTTGCAGTCATTGTGCCATTTCCTTCGGAGTTCTGCTGGCCCTTCTCCGTAGATCGCCTCCTACCTGGCTTGTGCCTCAGTGACTTACTCTCCCCGGGTTGAACTTCTTGCAACAACAACCTATTTCTCTCCACCACGTACAACCCAAACACGCCGATGAGGAAAAGTGTTTCTCCTGGGAACCCTCAGACTCCCCCCTCCCTCCCTCTCTGCACAGTTCCTCAGCGTCAGGACCTCATACCCTGGCCCCTCTCTTGCCCGGAACGAGCTCCTCCTAACCTGAAGTTGGAGTGTCAAAGGCCAACAGTGGCCCAATGATACCATGAAAGAAATATTTAAACTTTGACCTGCACTCTGCCCACCTTCTCAGCACGGGGACCCCGCCCTCCCCCCACTCTGCTGCTTCTCTCCCCTTGTCCCCCCCCCCCCATGTGCTCTTTGACCTGCATGGGCTATACATTTAGCGGGTCGGGCTTGCACTTTTCTACCAAAATCCCTTCCCACACAGCCTACGCTGGTCCCTCCACGCACATCACCTCCGCCCTCCGCGTGCAGAGCCCGGCCCTTTCATGAAACCGTGCGAGGCTAACGCGTGAATTCAAGCTGTCACCCCTCCTCTCGCTGAATGCGCCCCAGGAACTCGCCTATTTCCATGGCCCTTCCTTTATTTCATTTACTGTTTTCTTCCATTGTGTACCCATGAGCTCACCCATCCCCCCTTCAGCGTGGACTCAACTGGAGTTGGGAGACCCTTCCACGTGTGGCTCGGGGAAAGCCTCATGCGTGTTGTGTGTGAGGGGTAGAGAGCCGCAGGCTGTCCTGACAAAAACGAACCTCCCAGCGGCGTGCGGTAAGGGAGGGAGGGACGCTGGTTCCACCCCTAGTGAGCACGAGGGGGTGTGTTCCGTGGCACTGCCATGGACATCAGGTGCGTGTTCGTGCACACCTGAGACTGGACGTTCTCCGGCCAGCAGGAAATCCAGAGGAGCCTGGAGAACGACGCATGTCACCTGCGCTGTGAGATGAAAAGCCCCCTAGTTGACTACAGGGAGTTGTGGAAGCGGCAGGCCTCCGTGTTTAAGTTAACCGTCAGGTTCCATGTTCCTGCGGCAGGGGTACGGTCGGGTGCGCGGTTGCTTCAGAAGACGCTCCTTATGGCGGAGCAGAACGCAGCAAAATGAAGCAAAGACAACTCTGGACTCTTGATGTCCGAATAGGCTTTACCACCCTGCGCTGAGATCATTGCTTAAAAGAAACCAGTTTTTTTTTTTTGTTTTTTTTTTTAAATTTTATTGTTGTTGTATTACATTCATCCCCTTTTGGCTCCCCTCTGTCCCCCTCCCCACACACCCATTCCCCCCAAAGTCAATCCCACCTGCTGTCCATGTCCATGGTTCCTTTATACTAGGTTCTTGTCTAAGCTGCTCCCCTTCTTTCCCTCTACCTCCCCCCTCCCCAACCCCTTTCCCTCTGACCACTGAAGGCCTATTCCTTGTATTCATATACTTGGTTCTGTTTTGCTTGTTGTTAGTTTTGCTCATTATTGTCCTGTAATGGGTGAGATCATATGATACCTGTCCTTCACTGACTGGCTTATTTCATTAAGCATAATACTCTCCAGTTCCATCCATGTTGTTGCAAAGGGTACAAGTTCCTTCTTTCTTTCTGCCATATAGAATTCCATTGTGTAAATGTACCAAAGTTTTTTGATCCAATCATCCACC